>VMDO01002260.1:159218-173890 GCA_007922755.1 Pedetes capensis
TCATAGCGACCCTCTGTACAACAGGGGAAACACTATTGTCAGTGCTTCTCTGCTGTTCATAGGGTTTTCAATGGCAGATTGATTTTTGGGAGGGGGTTGCCAGGTCCTTCTCCCAAGCCTACAGCTTCTGGTGTTCCCAGGCGGTCTCCCATCCAAGTACTAACCAGGCCCGACCCTGCTTAGCTTCCGAGATCTGATGAGATCAGATGCCACATGGCTACAGCTGCAGGCAATGGGAATACAGGGTCCAAATAAGATACACTAAATCCATACTACCTGCATCATACCACCCTGGCTACTGATCTCATCAGATCTTGGAATCTGAGCATGTTTGGGCATGGTTAGTAATTCCATGGGAGACCACCTGGGAATACTTCATGCTACAGGCTTGGGAGAAGGACTTGGCAGCCCACTCCTAAAATAATCAGCCATGAAAAGTGCTATGAATAGCAGAGAAGCCCTGACAATAGTTCTGGGCATGGCACAGTGTTGGGGAGTGTTTCCCTCTGTTGTACATAGGGTTGCTATGAGTCAGACCCAACTTGACAGCACCTCACAACAACAACAACAAAGCCATACTAAAGCATTTATTTAGAACATAAAAAGCATATACTTTCATTTCCAGAAATAGTACAGAAAAGATAACAGCACTGGATAAAATACAACAAACAACTGCTAAAACGCAAAGGTGAGCTCTCAAGAAAAGTAAGAAATATTTCCAGGGGCCCAAATGAAAGTATCTTCCTGAAAGTTAGGTATCACAAGCCTGGGTTCAAATTTATAGCACTTGTCTGGTCAATAAACTTTAACTAGCAGATAGTCTAGGACAAAAATTATTTAAGACTAATGATATCCCTAAATCTTCAGGATGAAACAAAAACAAGCTTGTCAGGAGAGATGGTCCCTTAATCCAAGTGAAAAGGATCATTACCAACAAAGTTCAGCTGCAGGGGACTTCATCCTATCCTCCAACAACAAACCCAGTGAAAGTTATTTTCTTGGAAATAATGTACTACACTGAGTAACTTTTCCTTAACTAATGTTTTCTTCATGGTCAACCCAAGTGAAGTTGGTTTCATTAATGAGTTATTTTCAGTTCAAAACTTCATTCTTCACTTTGTTCACTATTTCCAGTGTGTTCATAGGATGGAAATTGTTGTTGTTGTTGTTGTTAGGTGCTGTCAAGTTGGTATCCGACTCATAGCGATCCTCACAGGGTTTTCAATGGCTGAGTGCTTCGGGATTGCCTTGGGAGTGGATTGCCAGGCCCTTCTCCAATTTTTGCAGTGCTGGGAATTGAACTCGGGGCCTCAGAGACTGCAGTGCAGCGCTCTACCCAGGATGGAAATTAGGAAGCATAAAATAATATGTAAATGCAATCTTTTAAAATCCATGATCATTCAGTAATCCATCAAGTGGAAGTATATTTCTTTTTTTACAATAATATTAGCATTTTAATTTATTAGTCTCTTGAACCATGTAGAGAAGAAAAAATGAAGTTGTAAATCATTATTGCAATAATGCTGGGTTTTACAGTTTCTCGTTTTATTGGTATCTTTATTCATAGGATTTTGAATTAGTTATATCCAGTATCCTTTCATTTCACCTTGCATGACTTCCTTAGTTATTTCTGTCTGGACAGATCTAGTGGTAAAAATATCCTTCACTCTTTATCTGAGCACATCTTAATTTCTCCCTTAATTTTTACTTTTTTTTTTTTTTTTTTTTTTTTGCGGTACTTGAGATTTGAACCTCCGGCCTTATGCATGCTTTTTGCAAGTGCTCAACCATTAAGCCATATTTGTGGCCCATTTTTTACTTTGTATTTTTTTAATATTTAATTTTTTTCACTTTATTAGTAAATGATGATGGGGTACAGAGCAATACAGCATTGGCTTTTTCCATTATGCATCCTTTACATCACTTCTGGCAACATTTTCATCAACCCACAAAATTTATGGAGCCTTATGGTTAATATGTAGTAAAACTCAAATGCTTGTTTGGGTTGTATGCCCCTATTTTTCCAATATGCTCATTAAGCTGTGTTGGAATTCCCAGGGGATAGAGAGTACCCCAAACATGGCCAGTCCCAGGAGCTCATCTAGCCCACTTGGAGGATTGACCCCTCTCCTCCAGGACAAATGACCTTTACCCTATATCTAGGTCATTTGCTCTCATTGAGTTCTATGGGGCAAGAGAGCAACAGGTCACTTTTGCCATATATCCGGGTATCTCACTCTTCCCCCTTCCCATTGAGTGGGCCAAGACGGCACCCAAGGTATGGTAGCATCTAAAGCCCCCCTGGTGCCCGATTAGTCATTTCTGATCCAAACCTGTTCCCCTGACTTGATGGCTATCAGGTCATATAAACTCCAGAGCTCAGAGTTCAGCAGCCATTCTGAACACCATCCAAGAGAAGCTCACCGGGTCCTTGCAGTTCTTTAAGAGGCAAGGCCCATTTACTCATCTGCTTAGCCTATCCTTCAGCCTTCCTCCAACCTGCTTTCATCATACTTCCACCCACATGCCACCTCTATCTGACCTCGACCTCTACAATGCCAGATATCTTACACAGACCGACAGCTTCAAGAGACCAGACTCCAAGAGGCAAGCCTCCAAAAGTCAAGTGCAGGGCCTCCGAAGTGGCAAAGCCTATGAGCCAGAAGAGCAATGACACCCAGCAGTCTCTGCCTCAGCAGCAGAAACAGCAGCTGAGTGCTTCCCTTCTCCAACTCTCCTTTCCCATAATCCTCCATTCCTTTACCCTCCTTTGTGAATAAACCTCTGTCCTTTTATCCTGTGCATGATGCTCTGTTCTCTG
Source organism: Pedetes capensis (assembly GCA_007922755.1). NCBI lineage: Eukaryota > Metazoa > Chordata > Mammalia > Rodentia > Pedetidae > Pedetes > Pedetes capensis. Next base: position 162,040 of record VMDO01002260.1, read on the forward strand.
GCCACAGCCTTGCCACTGGGTGCAGCATCAGGGCACCCACTTCTTGCTTCCACCCACAATGCAGAGAGAGAGAGAGAAACCCCAGAAAGTACCCAACAACTTGTGCTATTTACACTGAAATCATCCTCTCCCCATTCATCCCTCCACATTAACTCTCTTCCCCATCCCATCTCCCCCGGTCTTTGCTTCCCTCCGCTAGTTCTCTCCCTCCTTTCTACTTTATATTGTCCCTTCTCTGCTAAATTAATTGTGCATTTTTTATATATCAGTTTATGTATAGGATTTTTTCTTCCTTTAAGTATGATTCAGCTTCCACATGAGTGAGAACATATGGTATTTCTCTTTTCACGCTTGTGTTCATTTGCTTAAGATGATGTTCTCCGATTCCATCCATTTTGCTGTAAATGATGTTATTTCATTTTTTAATTGCTGAGTAGCATTCCATTGTGATTATATATCATAGATTTCTTTTTTTATCCATTCTTCTGTTGATGGGTACCTTGATTGGTTCCATATCCTTGGTATTGTGAAAAGTGCTGCATTGAACATGGAGATGCAGATGTCTCTGTGGTATGATGACTCGTCTCCCTTTGGGTAGATTCCCAGTAGTGGTATAGCTGGGTTGTATGGCAGTTCTATTTTTAGTTTTCTGAGGTATTCGTGTATTGATTTCCAAAGAGGTTTAGAAATATATTTCAACAACAGGATGATGGTTAAGCAGTTCTATATCGCCAGAAGAAAACAATCAGTAAACAGTTTGTGGCAATGGTTGTTTTAAAAGAGATTGTTGCATGGTATTTACAAATTCAATTGAAACTCCTACACATGTGAATAAAATGATAAAGAACTAGATGGTTCAAGATCCTGAAGGATTCAGACATCTGAAAAACTTTCTCAGATATCAGAGGATAAACTGCTTTCCACATAGTTTAAGCTCAAATTGTACTTTTTACATTCCCTTTCCTTAAGCATTGACAACCCCTATCTGGAATTTATTTACCTGAATATTTTATTTCCTGACCTTGACAAATGCACTTTTCCTGTACAAAGATAATTTTATTGACTGCAGTTTTTCTTAAATAAGGTACTTGCAAAATCTCTGAGATGCAAGGTGCTCTTGTGGACAGCAAAGACAACTGCCAGAGAACAGTCCTAATGTTACCTGAAGCAATCAGCTGGGTATCTGTCAGAACATGAGGACCTTGTGGTGGAGTCCTGTTTTGAACTTTGAGTACTTCACCTCATGATTCTATATGTCACCACTAAAAGGCATTCCAGAAAGTTCCAAATGCAAGTTAAGGAAGTACTTTGTCTCCTTTAGCAACTTCCAGGAGAGAATGCATCTATTATCTAAGCAGCCAACCCTCTTAATACATTTTAGAAGTACATGGTGTTAAAATCTGTATTTTAAAACTCATCCTGTATGCAGATCTTTTAGTCCAGCTTTTACTTTGTAGGACACTAAAAAATTTATAAAGAATTTGTATGCTAACAAGACATGATAGAAATCTCTATGCAGTTGAATTCTGGATTGAGGATTGAAGTAACCACAGATCAAAAATATTCCAACACAGTACATGTGGAAGTACAAAAGACCCCAAATAACCTAAGCGATCTTGAGCAAAAAGAACAATGCTGGAGGTATCACAACACATGATTTCAAGTTATGCATGGAGTCATAGTAATGATAAAAGAATAACACTGGCACAAAAACAGACATGTAGACCAATGAAGTAGAACAGAAGACCCAGAAATAAACTCACACAGCTACTGTTGTTGTTGTTGTTAGGTGCCATCGAGTCGGAATCTGACTCATAGCTACCCTTATAGGGTTTTCAATGGCTGACTGTTTCGGGAATGTCTTGGGAGTGGATTGCCAGGCCCTTCTCCCATTTTTGCGGTGCTGGGAATTGAACTTGGGACCTCAGAGACTGCAGTGCAGCGCTCTACCAACTGAGCTAAATCCCAGCCCTCACTCAGCTACAGCCATCTGATTTTTGACAAAGGCACCAAAAACATACATTGGAGAAAAGATGACCTCTTCAACAAATGGTGCTAAGAAAACTAGATGTCCACATGTAGAAGAATGAAACTAGATCCCTATCTTTCACTGTATACAAGAATCAATTCCAAATCAATCTAAGACATTAAAGTAAAACCTGAAATATTGGAAATATCAGAGGAAAACATAGGGAAAACACTTCAAGGTATGGGTATAGGCAATAACTTCTGAATAGGACTCCTACTAGCTCAGAAAAAAAGAGTAAGAATTGACAAATGGGATTACATAAATTAAAATGCTTTTTCATAGCAAAGGAAACAGTTACAGAGTGAAGAGGTAGCCTACAGAATGGGTAAAATTTTGCCAGCTACTCATTTGACAGAGGATTAATATTTTGAATATATAAAGAACTAAAAATTAGCTGGGTACTATGGTGCATGCCAATAATCCTGTCTACTGGGGAGGCTGAGGCAGAAGGATCAAGTTCAAGGCCAAAGGTAGTTTGTGCAATTTAGTGAGACTCTGCCTCAAAATGCAACTCAGTGGTAAGCACTTGCCTAACATTTGTGAGATCTTGGGATCAATCCCTCAGTACCACATAAAGAAAAAAAATAAACACCAAAAACCCCACAAATAATCCAATCCATAAATGGGAAAATTATTTGAACATTTTTCAAAAGAAGTACAAATGGCCCATAAACATATGAAGAAACATTCAACATCCTTAGGCATCAGAGAAATGCAAATCCAAACTATATCAGAATCCCATCTAACCCCAGTCAGAATGGCTAGCATCAAGTAAAACAACAATAACAAATATTGGTGAGGATAAAAGTGAGAAAAGAAACCCTTAGCCACTGTTGATGGGAATGTGAATTGGTGCAGCCATGATAGAAATCTGCATAGAGGTTCCTCCAAAAACTAAAAATACAACCACCATATGAACTAGCTTTACTACTTCTGGGTATGTACTAGAAGGAATCTAAGTCAGCATACCACAGAGTTAATTGTACATTTATATTTATTGCAGATCTATACACAATAGCCAAGTTATATAATCAGCCTAGGTATCCATTGACAGATGAATGGATAATAAAATGTGCTATATATACACAGCAGAGTTTTATACAGCCATAAAGAAAAACAAAATTATGTCAAAATTATTCAAAATTATGTTATAGAAAAATAGATGAAACTAGAGACCATCATGTTAAACGAAATGAGCCAGACTTAAAAGATAAATATCACATTTTTCTCTCATAACCAGAATCCAGATTTAAAAAAAAAAAAAGAAGTGAAAGTAGAAGGGAGACTATTTGGGAAAATAGTGAAGGGCACTAGTAAGAGGGGGAAGTAGGGACCCGAGAGGATTATAGGGATCTGAATATGATCAAACCACATGATACACATGTATGAAAGTATCATAATCAAAACCACTTTGTGTATAATGAGTTATTGTATTAGTTAGGTGCCTTTGAGTTGCGTCAGATTCACAGTGACCCTCATAGTGTTTTTGATGGCTGATTGTTTCTGGATTGTCTGGGGAGTGGGGTGTCATGACCTTCTCCCACTTTTATTGTGGTGGGTTTGAACCCAGGACCTTAGAGACCACAGAGCAGCACTCTACCAGCTACACTAATAAAAAAAATTCTACCCCCAAAATGTGTCTTTACTGAAAATCTTCAGACCTTTGTTCTTATTATTCCTTAAACAATGTAGACTAACAACTATTTATATAGCATTTTATATTGTATTAGATATTATAAGTAACCTAGAAATGATTTAGAGTATAAAAGAGGATGTATGTAGGTTCTGTGCAAATACTATCCCATGTTCTGTAAGGGTCTTGAACTTCTATGGATTTTGTTATCCAAGGAGGTTGTGGATCCAATCCCCCATACATATCAAGGGACATCTCTATTTCAATCTGTATGAGAGGAAAATATTAGTAAGTTATTCACTTAGGTAATGAGTAAAAGGACAGATATTTGGATTCCCTAGCACAGAGGTTAAAATTTGATTATATATACATGTATTTTACACATATTTACATCATACCATTTACTGGACACAGTGGTAGGCACTGAGGGAACCAAAGATGAATACAGCATTGTCACTGATCTTAGAACTCATAGATAGTAATAGAAGGGGATCATTGCAAAACTACAGAATAATAGTGATTGATTTTTCTGTTGTCTTCCCTCCAGTTTCTGCAAGAAGTGGGTTACTAAGAAAAGTATCAATACTCCATGTTATTCTGTGCCTTAGCAGTAGCCTAGGGTAAAAAGTGCTTTTATAAGTTGCTATTAAATGAAAGGTGGTCAGGATAACTTGTCTTACTATTTTTAAGGCCCAAGAAAAGGGACACATGGTAACAGTGAAAACTTCTACAAAGACTCCCTAATGCCAAAATTAATATTCAATTTGTTGCCAAAAAAGAAAATTATTACCCAGTAGTCAGTTCAGTGCACGGTTGAGAGGTGGAAAGGGGAGTGGGAATAACACCCAATACTTATTACTCATTATGGTACTTATGTAACCCCACCTATTTTTACCACATCCAAGAGTAGTGATAGTTCTTATTCTCAGTACAGTCAATCTCTGAAATGTTTTTCCTACATTCTACAGACTTTCTATTCTTGAGACTATAGTTCCAAAACCAGGCCCCTATAACTCTTGACCAAACCAAGTTTATAGTGGTCACCTCTCATTATGAGCTCCCACTATCTTCAGAGTCTGACCACCCAGATGTCACACATAACTACAACTGCCCTGTGTGATGCTCTGGTTAACCATGTGACTTCCTTGAGAATAGGGAGAAAGTGTGTCTCTATCTACAACCCTGCATCAAGCATGGCTATGAGGAAACATAGATTTTCATAATGCTAATCAAATTTAATTCTTCAACAGGGCTTCAAAATTATAAACAGTAAGGAGAACCCCTTAAAATTTAGAAAAACAGTTCTCCTGGGTTATACAATCAGCCCAATGATTCATTTTTTCCCTAAGCATCCAACAATGCACTTGACATAGTAGAAATTTAAGTGTATTTGATGGCTCAAGGATACACAATGAGGAATAGAATAAGATGCTAATAAAGGTATGTGAAAGAGTATGTTTTTAAAATTATTCTATACTTTCAAGCCAAAAGGTGGTCTCAGTTTGCTCAGCTAAGAAGATCTATACCTGAACAATTAGAAGTCACCATCCAAAATATGAGTAATTAGAACCTCCATTTATTTGGTGCAATATTATCTCAAACATCATCACAATATTTACATAATGCATGTAATGAACAATAACATGAGAAGCAATGAGCCACAATCTCTAGTGACCCTCAATCATCTAGAGAGCTCCCAAGGGACTGAATTTTTTATGATATAAGTGAATATTTTAGCATCAAGTATCAGTGGTATTTATTCTCAAAATGCAAAAAGAAAAGTCAAAGATGAACTTGGTAAGGAAAAGGGAACTAGACTTTGTTGGAAGTGTTTCACACTGAGTCAGGTTCACAGCTATTGATGATTCCTCTTTCGTGAATGAATTAATCTTCTTTTTCAAAAGAGACATTGACATTGTAAAAGCCACAGAAGACGAACTAATGTCTCAACTAGGTATTTTAATTTGGCATATCAATCTGGTCACATTTCATAATCATGTTCTTATAAAATCCATGTTTAAATTACAATTTCATTAGTATTTTATTTCTTGGCTTCTCTGATGGAATTTACATGTTCTCTAAAAGTGAGACTATATGCAGGTTGTTCTTCCATCAGAAAAAATTTTAAATAAGTGCAATCATTTATTTAACTTCAAATCCATGTTTAAATTGCAATTTCATTAATATTTTATTTCTTGGCTTCTCTGATAGAATTTTTTAAAATTTTTAAATAAATGCAATCATTTATTTAACTTCAAGCCACTTTAAGTTCAAGTCACTTGCCCAAAATAGTGGAGTCAGGATTCAAATTCAACAGTCTGGCTCTTGACTTCACACCCTTACCTACTGCCCTATATTACCTTCAACACGGATAATATAGACATAATTAAAATGATAGGAGTAGTTTATGGTATACAAAACATTACTCTACTCTAATATATTGTTTTGAGCATCAAAAAATATTTATTCCAAACCTTTATATTTAGCATCTTTTTCTCTTTCAGCAAAAATCTTACCCTCTGTAAGGATGTTGGCATCGTTTGCAGAAGCATAGCAAATGATACTATTTGGCTTATTTTAAAGAATGTCTGAAACAATTCTAGCTTGCACTGAATGCCTCCCAGATTGGATACTTGTCTAATTCTGCCATTTAGATTGTTCAACCTGTTGTTGTTAGATGCCCTCAAGTTGGTATCTGACTCATAGCAACCCTATGTACAACAGACCAAACACTGCCCGACACTGCCATGCCCAACACTATTGTCAGTGCTTCTCTGCTATTCATAGAGTTTTCAATGGCTGATTTTTTGTGGGGAGGGGGCTACCAGGTCCTCTCCCAAGCCTACAGCACCTGGTGTTTCCAGATGGTCTCTCATCCAGGAACTAACCAAGCCAGATCCTGCTTAGCTTCCCCGACCTGATGGGATCAAACACCACTTTGGTTATGGCTGCAGGCTGTTCAACCTATAAGATTCCCATTCTCTAATGTGTCCAGTATTTGCCAGAGGTATTGTTTAAATCTGATTCAGGCCATATCCTTCCATTGCTCAAAATACCACTAGCTTTCCACCTCACTAAGAATAATGACCAGAGTCTTAACAATGCCCTATGAGGACCGCAGAGACTTGTTCCTTATGCCCCCTCCCTTTGACCTCTGTCCTATTTCTCTCTCCTTACCTATTCCCTTCCAGGATTTTGTTCTTGAATATGCTAACTCCATTCTCATCTCAGGCCTTTGCCCTCACCATTACCTCTGCCTAGAATGCTCTCTGCCCAGGTACTGTGAGCTGAAATAAATCCTTCCTCCCTTGTTTTTCTCAGGTATTTTGTCACAGTGACACAAAAGAACAAATACACTCTTATTTGACATGGAATCCACCATACTCCCCTGTGATCCCAGCTCAAGACACCTGTCTGATTATGTTGTGATTGTTAGGTGCTGTCTAGTCAGGTCTGACTCATAGTGACCCTCATAGCATTTTTGATGGCTGATTGTTCCAAGATTGCTTGGGGAGTGGATTACCACATCCTTCTCTCATTTTTGTGGTGCTGGGGATCAAACCCAGGGCCTCAGAGAGCACAGAGCAGTGCTCTACCAGCTGAGCTAAACCCTAGCCCATCTAATTATGGAACTCAACAAATATTTGTTAGATGGATGGATTCATTGTTATAAGTAGAACTACTTCTTAATACTTAGGAAATGGTCACATGCAGATGAAGCATAGCATTTTTCTGTGAAATCAGTTTTCTACAAAGTACATCTGTTAAGCATAACCCAGTCATCTGTCATTAAAGAATTAAACCATTGTAATGCAGTAAAGGTTATAAAAGGAAAAAAACTTATATGTGCAATTATTTCAGTTATTAAACAAGCTAGACTATTAAAATATGTTATGCCTTCTTCCCTTACAAATATGCCTCCTAACACCAAATTTTCATGTCAGATTCTTAGGAAAGTATTTTGAAATAATTGTTAGAAAATTTAGTTCCATGTCTTTATTTTTTCTGGTGTGTGTGTATACGTGTATGTGCGTGCACAGGCCTCCGTGTGAAACTGTGCCAAGAATTGATACTTTCTCACAAAGTGGACTTTTTAGGATGTTTTTATAATCTTATCCAAGAAATCAGTAGCCAAGTTTGTCTTAGAAGAACTAAGTATTTTTTCATGCTGGCTCAACAACTTTAGTTATTATTCATTGTGCAAGGAAATTCTTCAGATTTGAAACTGAACTGGAACTAATAACAAAAGTACTTCAACAGAATCTGGCAGCCCTTACTGCTCTTCCACTAAAATAAAAACAGCAAAACAAGTGATGAAAATAAATATTTATGTGAAAAACAATGGAAGAGTAATTTCAATTCACATGAGAGAGAATTATTAGTTCCTTAGGGAAACAACAAAATATAGAAGACATGACCTAACTGGAAAAGGGCAGACCATCCAAATGCAAAAACAAGATATAGACTTGCATAATTCACTCAACATTATAATTCCAGGACAGTGTTTTAATAAGGCATGGCAGTGTGGTGCAGCTGTAATCACAAATCTTGAAATAAGTATAAAAAGTGGAACTCAATGTATCAGCTTTAACAAGTAAGGTAACAACAAAAATAATTATACTTTATCTATTTTATGGCAGTCTGCAGCTATGGCATTCTGGCATTCGATCCCACCTGATCTCTGAAGCAAAGCAGGGTCAACCTGGTTAGTCCTTGGATGGGAGACCACCTGGGTGAAGGAGCTGGAAGCCCACTCCTGAAATAATCAGCCATCAAAAACCCTATGAATAGCAGAGATGCACTGACAATAGTGCCTGGCATGACACAGTGTCGGAGAGGGTTTTGTTCTGTTGTACATAGGGTTGCTATGAGTCGGACTCAACTCAACAGCACCTAATAACAATAGCATTTTATGTCAGGCATTGTTCTAACTCCTTTTCACAATTGAACTCATTTAATTCTAAAAACAGCCACATGAATAATTATCCCCAACTTATAGCTGAGGAAAACGAGTCACTTTAAGTTCAAGTCACTTGCCCAAAATAGTGGAGTCAGGATTCAAATCCAACAGTCTGGCTCTTGACTTCACACCCTTACCTACTGCCGTATATTGCCTTCAACATGGATAATATAGACATAATTAAAATGACAGTAGTAGTTTATGGTATACAAAACATTACTCTACATTCTTTAGTTTATTGCAAACTTCTAAATACTCTTTCAACTACATATAGCCATATTTATCCCTATATTATAGCCAATAATTTTTAAATGTTTTAAAGGTTCATTTTTTATTTTATTTTATTTATTGTGGTACTTGGGGGATGAACTCAGGATCTCATACATACTTTATAAGTGCTGTAGTACTAGGCTCTACCACCAGCCCATTTTTAAAAATTTGTTCTTTTTGAGACAGTCTCACTAAGTTACATGGGCTGCCTCTGGCCACAAAATCATAATCCTCCTGCTTCTGCCTCCCAAATCAACTCTCCCTGGGATTACAGGTGTTCACAGTCGTGCCTAGCTTTAAAGGTTTGAAAGATTTAGATAACTGAATTTAAGAAAAAAGATTCCATACGTGAGAGAAAAATAAAGGCTTTGTATAGAATTACGCCAAGGATTGTATAAGATTTTCTTTTCCTAATCTCCAGTGAGCATCCATTGGAGAGAACATACACACTGCTCTCAACTACTCCTGGCCCCTTTCAGAGGGTATCATCCACAGCTAGAAATACATTCCCGCAGGTACACTCACAGAGATGCACACACATTCCTGATGGTACAGTGGCCCTGACTCATTCTCTTTGTTAAACAAAATCCTTACATCCTTAGTTTGAAGGAGAGTTCCCTGAATCAGGGCATATGGCTTTTACTTTCACTAAATAGGACTGACCCTGAATAAAGGGAATGTCTGCCTCACCCCCAGATAAGCTAACTTTTTCATCCCAGAGTAACAGAAATGATTGCAGTGTTTTTGAGAATTTTCAACTTGCAAAGGTTATACATGCTATTATTCAAAAGCAATAAATAACATTGATTCTGTTTCATTTGTCCCTGTCTCTATGCTTAGCATTTTAAAAATGTGTAATCCCATTCATGGCTGAGAGCTCTGCCACTGTAACTTAGACATGAGCAAGGTTACCCAAGGTGGACAGGTTTTCAGCTGAGCTTCCAGACTAAGACAGACTAGGGAGTAGGACCTGGCGAGCCACTCCCAAAACAACTACCCATTGAAAACCCTATGGATAGCAAAGAAACACTGTCAGATATGGTGCCGGAAAATGAGGCCCCCAGGTTGGAAGGCACTCAGAAGACTACTGGGGAAGAGTTGCCTCCTCCAAGTAGAGTCTACCGTGATGAGGGAAATGGAGTAAAACCCCAGGGTGCTCAACATGATGATGTGACACGACTCAAAATGAGGAGAAACAAGTGTAAACATCCATTAATAATTGGAACATGGAATGTACGTAGTATGAATCTAGGCAAGTTAGAAATTGTTAAAAGAGAAATGGATCACATAAACATTGACATTCTAGGCATCAGTGAGCTAAAATGGACTGGCATAGGCCATTTTGAGTCAGACAGTCATATGGTCTACTATGTTGGGAATGATAAACTAAAGAGAAATGGGGTTGCATTCATCATCAAAAAACACATTTCAAGATCTGTCATGAAATACAATGTTGTCAGTGATAGAATAATATCCATATGCCTACAAGGAAGGCCAGTTAATATGACTATTATTCAAATTTATGCACCCACCACTAAGACCACAAATGAAGAAAGGGAAGACTTCTATCAGCTTCTGCAATCTGAAACAGATCAAACATGCAATCAAGACATACTGATAATCACTGGTGACTGGAATGCAAAGGTTGGAAACAAAGAAGAAGGCCCAGTAGTTGGAAAATATGCTCTTGGTGACAGAAATGAAGCTGGAGATTGCGTGATAGAATTTTGTCAGACCAATGACCTTTTCATTGCATATACATTTTTTCAACATCATAAATGGAGACTATACACATGGACTTCACCAGACGGAACATACAGAAATCAAATTGACTACATATGTACAAAGAGATGATGGAAAAGCTCTGTACAAAATGTCAAAACAAGACCAGGTGCTGACTGTGGATCAGAGCATCAACTTCTCATATGCAAGTTCAAACTGAAGCTGAAGAAAATTAGAACAAGTATACAAGAGCCACGGTATGACCTTGAGTATATCCCACCTGAGTTCAGAGACCACCTCAAAAATAGGTTTAATGCATTAGACACAAATGACAGGTGACCAGAAGAGTTGTGGCATGACATAAAAGATATCATTCAAGAAGGAAGCAAAAAGTTCTTAAAAAAACAAGAAAAAAAGAAAAGACCAAGTTACATGTCAAGAGAGACACTGGACCTTGACTTTGAACGTCGAGCAGCAAAAGCAAAAGGAAGACATGATGAAGTTAAGGAACTAAACAGGAGATTTCAGAAGGCAGCTCGAGAAGACAAAAACAAATATTATAATGACATGTGCAAGGAACTGGAGGCAGAAAATCAAAAGGGAAGAACACGCTCTGTTTCTCAAGCTTAAGGAAGTGAAGAAAAAATTCAAGCCTCGAGTGGCAGTAGTGAAAGATTCTACAGGGAAAATATTAAATGATGCAGGAAACATCAAAAGAAGATGGGAAGAATACACAGAGCCATTATACAAGAAAGAATTGGTAGATGACCAACCATTCCAAGAGGTTGCATATGAAGAGGAACCAATGGTGTTAAAGGACGAAGTGGAAGCTGCCTTGAAAGAACTGGCGAAACACAAAGCTCCAGGAATTGATGGGATACCAATAGAGATGTTTCAACAAACGGATGCAGCACTGGAGGTGTTAACATGTTTATGCCAACAGGTTTGGAAAACTGCTACTTGGCCAACTGACTGGAAGAGATCCATATTTGGGCCTATTCCCAAAAAAGGGGATCCGACTGAATGTGCAAACTATCGGACAATATCATTAATATCACACACCAGCAAAATTCTACTAAAGATCATTCAGAAGCGACTGCAGCAATATATAGACAGGGAATTACCAGAAAATCAAGCGGGATTCAGAAGAGGGCAGGGAACTAGGGACATCATTGCTGATGTCAGGTGGATATTAGCTGAAAGCAGAGAATATCAAAAAGATGTCTATCTATGTTTT
>VMDO01002261.1:0-67958 GCA_007922755.1 Pedetes capensis
TCACCCACATTCACTTGACGGTGAACGCCATGAGGCCCAGCCCGTGGGTGCTGCTAGAGTTCTCTAACATGGGCTTCCTCGGCAAACTCTTCCACAGCAGGGACCTCCCCCTCCTGACCCATTTCCTCCTCCTCTTCCATAAGGAGAGACCCTTTGACCAGCTCCTCCTCCACTTCCGCACTCTCCTGCTCCAGGAAAAACCCATCCTCTGCAGACCGTTCCTTTTCTACCACAGGCTGGCCCGGCCCGCCTCCGATGAGCAGAAGGCCGTGAGAGTGCAGAAGAAGAACCCCTACAGTCCCGACGTGCTCCCCGGAACTGTTTTCACAGACATGAGGGTTTCCTATGCCCACGCCCCCTGGGAGGCCTACACCCTGGACGAGTCATTCTTCTGGACGTACAACGTGAGCGTGGGGAACCACCTGACGGTGATCTTGAACCAGCCAGAGAACCTGAGCAGGGTGCAGGTGAGGACGGGCTCCATCGTAGACGGGAACTTCACCCTGGCCAAGGGACAGGTGGAGCTGGGCTATGACCCGGAGGGGATGCCTCAGTACTGCACCAGCTTTGCCCTGCTGGGCCATCTCGTGCAAGGGCAGATGGATCAGGAGATATTTCCGAAGAACCTGAGGCGGGAGGTGAGCTGCGTGAGGCTGGTGGTGAACGCTCATCAGGTCGGCGGGCTCATCGTCAGGCATATCTACCTCTGGAAGGAAAAGGACAAAAACGAGAGAGGCTGATCAGCGTTGATAAACCAGAGGACGAAAAATTAGACTTGTGAAGGTGTTTCATTCTAGCCCACGTGAGTGACATTGTTATTAGGTGCCATGGAGTTGGGTCTGACTCATAGCAACCGTATGTACAACAGAACAAAACACCCCAGAGACTGCGCCATGCCGGGCACTCTGTCAGTGCTTCTCTGTTATTCATAGGGTTTTCAATAGTGGATTGTTTCAGGGATGGGCTGCCAGGTCCGTCTCTCATTTTTGCAGCTCGGGGGATCAAACCCAGGGCCTTGCACATACTTTGCAAGTGCTCTACCACTGAGCTGCACCCCCAGCAATCCCTTTCCTCTTTCCATCTTGAGACAAGTTCTCACTACATTAGGCAGGCTGCCTCTGGCCTTGAACTTGTGATCCTCCTGCCTCTGCCTCCCAGGTCTCTGGGATTAAAGGCCTGTGCCACCCTGACTGGATAGAAGACTCATTCTTTTTGTTTTACCAAGGTGTTAGAAGACTTCTTCCCTCCTTTCTCCACCCTAACAAGCCACTCTAGTAAAATAACTTTGGCTGGGGCAAATGTAGCTTAGCTTAATCTAGGGAAAGGCCGTGGTCACGCCTGGAATCTTTACATTCCTAGGACGCTTGGATCAGCCTCAATTAGGGTATGTGTACACACGCAATGTGTGTTCACACACAGATGGGAGGAGGTGTAATACGGTGAGGGGGTGGATAGGAAAATCGTGGGGAATCGTGTTTTTGTGTTTGCTCTTGAGACAAGGTTTTGGTATCTAGCCCCGGCTGACCTCCAAATTACCATCCTTCTGCCTCAGCCTCCTTAGTGCTGGGACTCTAGGAGTGCGCCCCCATACCAACACTGCGCCTCCCCCATATACACACATACACTCACATGTGCACACATAGGCTGCCTGGAGGGGGCTGCACAGATCGCTACAACCTAGATCCTGCCTGAGGCCAATGGCTCCTGCTTCATCACCTGGTGCAACCAAGGGTGCAGCACCACAGGGAGCCTCCCGCCAGTCGGGGGAGGTGGCTTCTGAGAAACGTCCCTGAAATCACTGTGTGTCTGTGGGCAGTGCCCAGCCTTTCCTCTGACCGTGAGCGCGATCCCCACACCCCCACCTCTGACTGACTTCTCAGCCAAAGGAATCTGAGACACACACGTTCCGAGCCTCTCCCTCAGCCTGCCCTCAGACCCCCTTCTGAACATGTGGTTTCCCCTCACCCACAGGCAAGGCTGATGTGGGGGGGTTCAGGTGTCCTTTTACTGAAACAATCAACCATTGAAAACCCTCTGAATAGCAGAGAGCACTGACATCGCTCCGGGCATGGCACGGTGTCAGGGAGTGTTTCGTTCTGTTGTACATCAGATCGCTATGAGTCGGATCTGACTCGACAGCACCTGACAACAACAATCTTTTCCTGTGATCAGCAACTTGACCCTGGTCAATTTGAATAGCAGGGCTGCTGTGGGAGTAGGGAAAGTGAAACAGGCGTGCAAGCCCCTCATCCTCACTACGGAAAACCCTGTGTAGCCCCTGGGGATCCCTTCGGTTTGTCCAGCAGCTGTCTTCCTTGCTGACCTCTTTTTCTCCTTGTGCTGGCCACAGCCTTCCTTTATGAAAAGCAGGCAATTCGCAGGGTGTGGTGGTGCACGACTGTAATCCCAGTAGCTGGGGAGGTGGAGGCGGGAGGATCGCAAGTTCGAGACCAGAGGTAGTCTGGGTAACTTAGCAAGACCCTGTCTCAAAAAGTGAGAAAAAAAAAAAAGGGCTGGGGGCGCAGCTCAGTGGTCCAGCACTTGCAGAGCATGCAGGCGCGAGGCCATGGGTTCAACTTCCAGTACTGCAAAAAAAAAAGCAGGCAATTCGTGTTCTCTGGAATTGTCTGGTGGGACAGGCTGAGGCTGGGGAGACGTGCACATGGCTGATGGGCCCCACTGAGACCCCTCCTTTTTTTTTTTTTTTTTAAGATAGCATCTGGCTATACAGCCCAGGCTAACAAAACCCCTTTCCTATCAGGTCTTTCATTCAGCCAAACAACTGAGTTATTAGAGTGCCAAGCACCTGAGAAGAGAGACTCCATGCTAATGTCACCTCCTCCATGGATCCCTGAGGGTCCCTTCTTTGGTTACTGAAGCTCACTGGAAAGTACAAAGGCTCTGGTGTCATTCAAACCTGGATTTTGTTAATTAATTTTTTTGTGTGTGTGTGGTCCTGGAGATCAAACCTGTTGTTGCTGTTAGGTGCCGTTGAGTCATGTCCGACTCATAGCGACCCTCGTGGGGTTTTCAATGGCTGACTATTTTAGGATTGCCTTGGGAGTGGGTTGCCACGTCCTTCTCCCATTTTGCAGTGCTGGGAATCGAACTGGGGACATGAGAGACTGCAGAGCGGTGCTCTACCAACTGAGCTACATCCCAGCCCACAGGAGATCGAATCTAGGATCTTGCATATGCTAGGCAAATGCTCTACTACATCCCAAGCCCAAACTTGGGTTTTAATCCCAGCTCTGTTTATTAGATGAAAGATCTTAGAAATGTTATCTAATCTTTCTGAGCTAGTTTCTCTATCTGTAAAACAGAGGTTTCGTGTACAGTGCAGGCTTGGCATGCAGTTGAAAGGACACCCTCTGTGCAAGGCAGACAGGAGACCCCGGGGCCTTAGCTCCACTGGCAGAGGAGGACCACAGACTCCAGCCCTCCCCTCCAAGGGCCCTTGTTGTTCCCTGCTGATGCCCCGCCAGCTCTAGCGTCACTGCACATCAGCCCTGGGCTCCACGCTGTCCCAGGCCGCTGCTCGGGCAGGCCCAGGCAGGTAGGCAGCTTCCATTGCTGCCGGCCCTGCCCCAGGTGGGTGGGGAGAGGCAGAGTTTCCCACTGGAAGACCTCGGGACGTGGTTCTCTCCTTTCTGGTTGGGCCACTTTCCGAGCCCTGCGCATCCAAGGAGCGATATTGCCACCAAAAGGGCTAAGGGACAAGACAGAAAAATCCAGGCTCCCTGGGGTCCCCCTAGGTGGTGCCACCCCTTCACAGTCCAAGTGAGCATGGGTGGCACCCACCTGGTAGGAGAAGCAAGGGTGGGGTCATGAGGTCTGGGTGCCTCAGCCCAGACCACTGCCCTATGGGATTCCAAATGCTCTTTTCCCTATGATGGGGGTAACATCTCCATAGGGAGCTGTGGCAATCACATGAGGTTAATACGCGTGAGGACTGGAATTGTAAGGGAAGGGTGGGGCACGGTAGTGCGCATCTTTAATCCCAGCGACTCGGGAGGCAGAGGCAGGAGGATTGCAGGTTTGAGGCCAGAGGCAGCCTGCGTAACTTAGCAAGACCTTGTCTCAAAATAAAAAATAAAAAATGGGGTGGGGGTACAGTTCAGTGATTGAGCACTTGCATAAAGCATGTGTGAGGACCCAGGTTCTACTCCACAGTACCAAATATAAACAAACAAACAAACAAACAAACAAGCATTGTAAAGGCAGAAACACATCACATTGGGTCTTAACATTGCCTGAAGTCTTTTGGTGGCCTCCCCATAGCTGTCAAGGTAAGAACATTATTATTTCTGTGGTACTTGGGGGTTGAAGCCAGAGCCTCACACGTACTTTGCAAGTGTTCTACCACTGGGCTGCACCCCCAGCCCACTTTTAATTTTTTTTCTTGAGACAGGGTCTCACTAAGTTATACAGCAGCTGCCTCTGGCCTCAAACCTGTGATCCTCCTGCCTTGGCCTCCTGAATTGCTGGGATGACAAGCTTGCACCCACGCTCAGCCTGATAAGAACATTCTTAACACAGCCTATCACGTCACTAACCTCCTTGTCCCTGGTCCAAGCCACATAGTTCTTGCTGCTCTTTCTGTGGGCCTGAGCTCCTGACTGCTCCTGGTCTTTTGCATGTGCTAGTTCCTGGCCTGGAACTTCTCCATCTGGCTAACCAGCTTCTCCCCTGACCACCCACGCAAGGCTGAGGCCTCTGCCACGTGTTCTCTTTGAACATTTTTCTTCTGCTTTGCACACCACTAAAGAGTTGTGTGGGCTGGAGTTAAGCTAGGTCTGTAGAGTGCTGTTCTGTGCAATCTGAGGCTCTGGGTTTGATCCCCAGCACTGCAAAAACAGGAGAAGGACCTGGAAGCCCACTCCCAAAACAATCCCCAAACAATCAGCCATTGCAAACCTTATGAATGGCAGAGAAGCACTGACACAGTGCCGGGCATGGCACAATGTCGGGGAGGGTTTCATTCTGTTGTATACAGGGTCGCTGTGAGTTGGATCTGACTCGACAGCACCTAACAACAATGAGTCCTGTGACTGCTTAAAGTTCATAGACCCTCTGCCCAGTCCCAGAGCACTGTATCCTCATGACCTTGCAGAGGACTTGACACACAGTAGGCATTTTATTTGTTGAAAGAAAAAGCAACAGAATGGGAGGTGGCTCTGCCTGCTCTCTCCATCCTTTAGCCTGGAGTCCGAGGCACCCACCCCACCACCCGGCCCCACACTGAGCTCAGCTAAGCACTTGGTGCCTGCCAGAGGCATCCAGACCGCCATGCTGACTTTCCCTCATTGTTCTTGTCAAAACTCACAATGCCAGTCCCTTGCATCTTTTTGTGACCCCAGATCTCAGCCTGTCACCTTCGTTTCGGGTTTGGATTTTTCTGTGGATTGAGCACTCACCTGTCAGCAAAATTGCAGACCTGTTACCTGGAGAGCAGGGGCCAGAGCCCCCGGTCTCGCTGTGGGCTGGCCTGGCTAGCCGATGGTGGACACATTTCTGCCCCAGTTTCCTCACCGGGAGCCTCGGGAGCCGAGTCACAAAATCACGAGGTTCACAAATTACCATCTCTGTCAGACGCTGTGCTAAGCACTTCCCGTGCGTCCCTCTGCACAGCTCAGTGCGATAGCATCTGCTTACCTCATTTTACCTTTGAGGTGTAACTGAAGCCTCAAAGAAGAGTGAGGGAAGTGCATGGTCTGCTCCCAGCACTATGAAGTGGCGTGATCGTGGATAAGCACCCTCCAAAAGAGCCAGCTTCGTTCCCAGCCGCCTCGCTCACTCCTTCCAGCCTAGGTCAGGATAGGTGCCTGGCAGGTTGCGATTATCTAGATTCAAATCCCACTGCAGGGCAGAGAAGGGAGAGTCGTCTTCCAATGCTCACTTAGAGCTCAGGCAGCTGTGTGGTGGAGCTGCAGAAAGGAATGCAAAAGCTCAAGGGGTTCCCTTTGCCCTCTTGAGGAACGAACTACCATTTCCTTCTTGGCCACTGGAATGACCTCAGTAGCCATGGGCATGGTGGCATAAGAAGCAATTACAAATGTTCAAGGAGGTGACAGGAATGTGAGTCTGTGAACCTGATTTCAAATTTCTTGTATTTCTTTGTTTTTTGAGACAGGATTTTGCGTGTGTGTGTGTGTGTGTGTGTGTGTGTGTGTGTGACTTATGGGGTGAGCCCAGGGCCTCACACATACTTTGCAAGTGCTTTAGCACTGGGCTGCGCACCCTGACCCCATTTTTTATTTATTTGTGGTACTGTGGGTTGAGCCCAGGGCCTCATGCTTGCATAATTTATAAGTGCTGTATCACTGAGCTGTGCCCCCAGCCCATTTTTTCTACCTTTTATTTATATTTATTTATTTTGAGGTACTGGGGGTTGAACCCAGGGCCTCGGGCTTGCATGCTCTGCAAGTGCTGGACCACTGAGCTGCACCCTCAGCTCATTTTTTGTTTACTTTTTTTGAGACAGGGTCTCGCTAAATTGCACAGGCTGCCTCTGGTCTCTAACTTGCGATCCTCCTGTCTCTGCCTCCTGAGCCGCTGGGATTACAGGCGTGTACCACCACGCCCAGCTCTGCTTTTTATTTTGAGACACGCTCTAAATTATGCAGGCTGCCTCTGGTCTCAAACTTGCATTCCTCCTGCCTCCATCTCCCGAATCACTGGGATTGCAGGTGTGCATTATTTTTTTACCTTGAGTCAGAGTCTGACTAAATTGTGTGGGCTGCGTCTGGCTTCAAACTCACGATCCTCCAGCCTCAGCCTCCCAAGTCACGGGGATTACAGGTGTGCACCACAGCACCTGGCTTTGAGGCAGGGTCTTGCTGTGCAACCCAGGCTGACCTGGAACCATGTATCCCAGGTTGGCCTTGAACTCACGTCAATCCCCCTGCATCAGCCTCCCGAATGCTAGGATTACAGATGTGCGCCACCACGCCTGGCTGATTTCAAATGTCTTAACCTCAGGGAGTTAGGGAAGAATTTTTTCATTTTTTAAAAAGCTGTATTTTGTTTGGGCCACGGGTATCCAATTGAGCAACAACTTTTAAAGTATGCCCTGACACAGTTTGATTGCACTGTATGCTCAAATGTCTGGGACCCCAGGGCAATGATTCTCAACTCTGAGTGCACATTCGCTTCATTTAGGAACAAAGCAAAACCCCTCAAAACTTGGGCACACCGTAGGTCAATTGAACAGCAGCCCTATGGCAGAGCTCAGGCATGGGTATTGGTTAAAAGGGACCTCCCCCCATTCTAATATACAGGTGGAGTCAAGACCCACTGCCTTAGAATGGAGATCTGCAGGGTGGTCTCAGCAAGCATTAGCATCACCTGGCACTGGGTTAGAAATGCACATCGGGTCTCCCTCCAGACCCACTGAGGCAGAAACGGGGTGAGGTCAGTAATCTGTGGATACAAGGCCCACAGGAGATTCTGGCAGGCTGAAGAATGCCTGTAAAGCTGCTAAGTTTTGAGGCCAAAAACAATCAAACAGGATATTCTATCTGTCTGGCCTTTGTGCCCAGCAAAAATGGGAGAGTTCAGCAGCTTCCCATCAAGGTCTTGGCAGAGTGTGGCCTGGAACCCGGGGCTGCCGTCCATCTCGGCCCCTCTGCCTCCTGTTGTCCTGTGTGCTCTGGGGCAGCTTGTGGGAGGTCATCCACAAAGATGGCCGCAACTCCTCCCATTCCCGTATGTGGACTTGATTTCCCCTGTGTTCATTTGCTAGGGCTGCTGTAACCAGGCACCACACAGACTAAAACAGAAATGCACTGTCTTAGGGTTCTGAAGGCTTAAAGGCTGAGGTCAAGGTGCTGGCAGGGCTACTTCCTCTGGAGGTGCAGTGCCAGACCTCTTACCCAGCACCTGCCAGCTGGGCAGCATAACTCCAGCCTTCACACCACATCCATTCTCCCTGTGTGCATGGACAGCTCTCTTTTATAAGGATATGTTGTTGTTAGGTGCTGTCCAGTCAGTGTCTGACTCATAGCAACCCTACGTACAACAGGTGAAACAGTATTGACAGTGCTTCCCTACTATTCATAAGGTTTTCAATGGTTGGTTGTTTTTTGGGAATGAGTTGCCAGGTCCTTCTCCCAAGACTACAGCACCTGGTGTTCCCAGGTGGTCTCCCGTCCAGGCCTGACCCTGCTTAGCTTCCAAGATCTGATGGGATCGGACACCGCAGTGGTATGGCTGCAGGCCCATAAGGACATGAGTCATATTAAACGCCCACTCTACTCCAATAGGACCTCCCCTTTTAACATTTTTAATTTTTTTAAAAGAATCATTGTTTTATTTGTGATGCTGGGGATCAAACTTCGGGCCTTGCACATGGTAGACAAGTACTCTACCACTAAGCTACACACTCAGCTCAGGACCTCGTTTGAATAACACCTGCAACAACTTTATTCCCAATGAAGGGGACATTCTAAGATACTGGGGGCTTGGATTTTAGTAGATGAATTTTTTTTTTTTGAAGGGGAGGGTGCTCGATTCAAGCCATAATACTTCTCAATGCACCTGAGCCTCAAGGCCTAGGTCTTAAGAGGCCTCGTGACTTGTTTTGGAGGTTGTCACATAAAGTCCAACTACACTGCTGGAGAAAAGCCTTGGAGGATGAGACTGGGAAGGAAGAAAGGGAGCCCCACTCCCCCAGACCCCAGCCATTCCTGCCAAGGCCTCAGACACAGATCTGCAGCCATCTTGGGTTGCCTCTGCCTACCCCAAAGAAGGGGAAGCCGCCACCACCAAGACCTGACCAAGTTACAAAACCATGAGTGAATAAATGGTGGTTGTCTTAAGCTACTTCGTTTTGGTATAGATTATGTTGCTGGCATACCAGCAGGGTCGCCCATGGTGGACAGGTTTCAGCTCAGCTTCTAAACTAAGACAGACTCGGAAGAAGGATCTGGCAGCCCACTCTCGAAACAATCAGCCGTTGAAAACCCTGTGAAGAGCAGAGAGACACTGTCAGACACTGTGTGGGAAGATGGGCCTCCCAGGTTGGAAGGTACTCAAAAGACAACCAGGGAAGAGTTTGGGAGACGGACCTGGCAACCCACTCCCAAAAATCAATCCACCATTGAAAACCCTATGAACAGCAGAGAAGCACTGACAATAGTGTTTCGCCTGTTGTACATAGGGTTGCTATGAGTTGGATACCGACTTGACCACACCTAACAACAACAACAACAACAGGGAAGAGTTGCCCCCTCAAAATAGAGTTGACCTTAATGATGGGAATGGAGGAAAGCCCCAGGGACCTCCATTTGCTGATGTGGGACAACTCAAAAAGAGGAACTACTGTAAACATCCATTAATAATTGGAACGTGGAACATACAGAGTGTGAATCTGGGAAAATTAGAAATCATCAAAAGGGAACTGGAATTTGTAATACAGCGAGAGAAACACATCACGCCTGGGTCCTCCTAATTCCTGCTTGGTGACATCTGCTGGAAGCCCCGTCCAAGCCCTGAGCCCGCCTATCACTCTGATAAAACGCTTGGGTCTCACTCAGGCCGAACGGCTGGGAACAAGGACAAAGTCGGGCCTGTGCATAATGAATGGCCCCCTCTGACCTACCTAAAAGCCTCTGAGCATGTGGGTGAGAGGCTGGGGCTCCCGGAGAGCAGGGGTGGGAGGGCGCCGAGGGCACTGACGGGTGCTTTGTGCAGGTGGGCTTCCAGCCAGAGCTTGGCCGACTGTGTGGGCTCCAGAACACTGGAACCTCGGGGGGAAGGGGAGAAACCCAAGTGCCGGGAGGCCTCGAGAAGGGGCAAATTGGAATAATTAACCACTGAGGACGAGTGTCTTCAAAAGAGCTTAATTTTGGGGAAATGAAGAGCTGCAGAGAGGCACAAAGAAGTGATTGCGTAGGATAGGAACAGAAGATAATTGTATGGAAACAGCCATAGAAAAAGTGCTTAACCACACACGGCCCCCTTTCCTCCTTTGTGCTGGGTTCTGATCACAGTCATTGATAATCCCAGTACAGACTTACTGTGTCCCAGTACAGCTGAAGGCGCTGTGTAGTTGCTCTTTACAACCTTAAGGTTCGCACTGGTGCTCTGGTTTTCTTTTACAGATCAGGAAACTGAGGCCCAATAACATGGCCAAGGCCACCCGGTTATTAAGTGACAAGGCTGAGGTTCAAATCTAGGCGTTCTGGCTTCAGAACCTGTGCTCTTAATCACTAGCTATGCTGTACGAGATCGGCAGAGTGGATATCCACACTGGGCCTCACACTTCTGCAGAGTCTTAAACAGCGATCAGACGTGGCTTGTGCTGGGGGCTGTGGGGCACACCTGTCATCACTGTGACTGGAGGCTGAGGCAGCAGGATTGCGAGTTTCAGGCCAGAGACAGCCTACGCAACTTAGTGAGACTCTGTCTCAAAATGAAATAACAAAGGGGCTGGGGGTGTTGCTGAGTGGTAGAGCACTCGCCTAGCATGTGCAAGGCCCTAAGGTCAACCTCTCAGTACTGTCAGAAGAAGAAAAAAAGAGGCCAGGTATGGTGGCCCACCCCTGTCATCCCAGTGACTCGGGAGGCAGAGGCAGGAGGATTGCAAGTTTGAGACCAGACACAGCCTGTGTCACTTAGTGAGACCCTGTCTCAAGATAAAAAGTGAGGGGTACAGTTTAGTGGTACAGAAAGCATGAGGCCCTAGGTTCAATCCCCCCAGTACTATTAAAAAAAAAAAAGAAAGAAAAAGAAAAGAAAAATTAATAAAAGAAAGAAAAAGAAAAGAAGAAAAAGATAAGGCTTGCAATTGGGTTTGGTAAAGTCCATTCCAAAGTGCCTAGGCACCAGGGGCGGGGAATATCTCCTAGTGGGCTACTCTAGACAGGATGACCAAATGGCCGAGCGGCCGCTGCCTCCTCTTTAATTGTCACTGCGTGAAATCCTTTCGGGGACTTGCCCACTGCCTTTCTGACAGCTGGAAGCAGCCCCTCCCAGAAGCAGCAGCCACAGCCCTCTGTGGAGCCTGCCCTGGGCAGGCCAGGAGGCTGCTCAGACTTGCCGGGAAGACTCAGACTCCAGGAGATCAGCAAGAGGCGGTGGGGTGGGGTGGGGTGGGTGTGTGTGGCAATGCCCACAGCTCAGACACCCTCATCCTTCCATCTCTCCCCAGTTGCCTGGGTTCTGTATCTAGTCCATAGATATGTTGTTGTTGCTGTTAGGTGCCGTCGAGCACCGACAGGTTGTTTCATCTTTTGTACATAGGATCGCTACGAGTCAGACCCAGCTTGCCGGCACCTAACAATAACCACCTTTCTCTAGCTTCTTCTGACAATCCTGTTTGAACTATAAACTATAAGATCATTTGAATCTAAAATATCCCTGTTTTCCATGCCTTTTCCTATACCGGTCTCTGCCTTGAAATCCTGTCCTGTATTCCAACCCATCTCTAGTTGTTGTTGTTGTTAGGTGCCTTTGAGTCGAGTCCGACCTAGTGACCCCCATAGGGTTTTCAATGGCTGATTGTTTCGGGATTGCCTTGGGAGTGGATTGCCAAGTCCTTCTCCCCCATCTCTAGTATCTGGTTCAAAAGCCCATCATCCAGAAGCCTTCCCTCAGCCGCGCCAGGGCCTCCTGTGGCATCTATGCAGTGTGCAGAAATGTCATCCCACTGGGCAGGGCTTTAGGGAAGACAGAAGGCAGAAAGAGAAAGTGGATCGCGTCCTCATTGTGGGCAGAAGAACTAGCGCTAAGACTGAAAAGCAGCGAGATGATCCACATCCTGGAACCTCCGAAAGGCTGAGGAACTGCGAGCCCTGGGAAGTTCTGAAGGTGGGGGGACCAGGCACAGCTGGGACTAGGAAGACTGGCTGGAAGTCCTCAGAAACAGACCTCACTGCTACAGTTTGGACCTTGAATGTCCCTCCCAACACTGGCCCTATCTAGGGTCTGGAAGGAGGGGTTAAGGCGAGGCACAAATGTAACAAAGGTTGTTCTTGTTTATTTGAAAAGTGCAAAAAAGAAAAATTTTAAGAAAGGGTAGAAGAGAATTACATCCTATTCTACCTGGTTGTTAGGTGCTGTCAAGTCGGTGTCCAACTCATAGCAACCCTGCGTACAACAGACAAAACACTATTGTCAGCGCTTCTCTGCTATTCATAGGGTTTTCAATGATGGACTGATTTTTGGGAGTGGGTTGCCGAGTCCTTCTCCCAAGCCTACAGCACTTGGTGTTCCCAGGCGGTCTCCTATCCACAGACTAACCAGGCCCGACCCTGCTTAGCTTCCAAGATCTGATGGGATCGGGCACCACAGTGGTGCGGCTGCAGGTCTGTTCTACCTAAGGGCCACAAAAGGAGGTAGGGCAATTGCTCGTATATCCAACTAAGTTATCTAGACTGCTCCCCGCACTTGTAACCCACTTAGTCTATGGAGTACCTGGTCACAGGAGAGCGCTAGAGTAAGGTATCCAGCCCCCATGGGACATTCTCCTTCCTGTTGCCTGGGGCTCCTGTGTGCGTGTTTGCAGGGGTCAGAGGGTCTCTCTCATGGGTTGCGCTAACAGGAAGATCAGCTAATATGTATGAGTCTATCAGCCCAGTAGAGGGAAAAAGCAGGGAAAAGGAAGAAAGGAAAGAAAACGTCAGCTCGCTGGTACCTGGGTAAAGCCACCAGCAGAGGTGAACAGAGCCACATCCTTTACCAGGTACTGTAATAGGGCAGATCTGTCCCTCTTGTTTCCGCTTCCTTCTGCATCTCAACTCCCCTTCTAGCCCCAGCCCTTGGAGTACTAGAAGAACCAGGAGGTTGTCTGCCAGGAATAGCTTAGGAGAAAGATTCTAAAATAGGAAGTCAACAGTTACAGCAGGGAGACCTGTGTTGCTTAAAATGGAAAGGAGGGGGCACAAATCAGGAGGACACCAAGCTGTGCCGCAACTAGGCTCCCAGGAAACCAAGACCAATGAGAAAAGCAGGCTGAGCGCCTATCTTCCTGGGACCATGAGGACCAGGGGGAAGAAGCCAGGCTGGAGACATCAGACCTCTGAACTCAGAACTACAATCAGAGAAAGATGGAGAAATGGAGAGCCACCTAGCTGCCGGGAAGGACAGTCACACAGCTCCTGTTCACTGCATGCAGTTCTGGGGCAGGGGTCAAATGTGGGCCTGGGCTCTGGCATATCACTACCTCAGCCAACCCCTCCCGGGGATCTACCACGGCAGAGAGCCAGAATGGTGGTGCTCACCTATGATCCCAGCATTCGGGAGGCAGCGGCCGAGGATCATGCATTTGAGGCTGGCAAAACTGTCTCCAAAACCAAACCAAACCAAACCAAAAGCAATCCAGGGACACATCTTGACCTGACTCACATGCTAGTGTTCAAAACTGTGCGTGTGTGTTGAGGGGTCACGAGAGGATGGAACATAAGCAATGTACAATGATGTGCATGTATGGAAATGCCAAATACAACCCATTAAGTTGTACGTTAAAAAAAATGACCGATAAAAAAATAAACTTAAAAAGCAAAACTCAATAAACTTAAAAAACAAAATTCGAGTGTGGAACATCTAGGCTGAGAGTATGCCTAGGGGCAGAGGAGGGGCCATGCTCAGAGGCCTTACCAGGGACAGATCTGGCCTCCTGGAGGCTCCCTACCTTTTCAGGGAACACAGGTCAGCCACCAATGCCCAGCACAGGGGACTTGTCAAGTGCATTATTAAAGGAAAACCTCCTTGGAACGGGGCTGTGCTAGAAAGAGCAATCTGTTTAGACCTTAGTTAGTACCAAAACCTTTTTACTAACACATTGATCTTTAAGACTGTAGGTGTCCAGATGTGGCTATCCCCTAGAACAGTCCCGGGGCATGCCTGTAATCCCAGCAGCTGGGGAGGCAGAGGCAGGAGAATTGCAAGTTCAAGACCAGAGGCAGTCTGTGTAACTTAGCGAGACCCTGTCTCAAAAAGTAAGAAAATGGGCTGAGGGTGCAGCTTAGAGGTCTAGCACTTGCAGAGCATGTAGGTGCGAGGCCCTGGGTTCAACCCCCAGTACGGCAAAACAAACAAACAACAAAAAAAAAAGATCTCAATTTTCTTGCTGGGCATAGTGGTGTGTGCCTGTAATCCTAGCACTTGAGAGGCAGAAGGATCTCGATTTTGAAGCTACCCTGTGCTACACAGAATTCCTATCCCTCTCCACCCCCAATTTTTTTTTCTTGTGTTCATAGCCCCAGGCATCAGGGTAGAGCCCTAAACTGCAAGATGGCTGCTCAAGATTGGCCTCTAAATTCACCCTCTAGCGCCCTCTGTTGGCCATGAAGAGGCAGGCTAGGTTAAAATTTAGGCTTATTCCTTCTAGACCTTGAGAATGAGTGGTTCTTGCCCCTGAATTCTTCTAGGGGTAGATAACTTTTAGCAGCTTCCAGGGACCCTCTAGAAGGCTTACCCTTCCTTGGGATGGGCTAGGAACAAGGCAGCATCTAGGGACCCACATTTAATCAAAGTAGGAAGCGCAGGACTGAACGGGTACCCACTTGCCAGGGTGGCTTGCTCACTCAGGATGTGACACTGACCAGACCGTCCCAGGTGGAGATCCTAGAGTCAGGAATGACAGAGGACACTGGGTCCTCTGAGGACCTTGACAGAAGACACAGAGGTCCACGGTCAGGATGCAGTTACACATCACAGGCCCGCTTCACTTGTGACACCAACTGTGTTTGCAGGGGGTTGGGAAGACAGGGGCACGGAGTGACGTCCAGGGCAGCAGGGGTTCCAGTTCCCAGGCCCCTCGTACTCCTCGCTCTCAGCCTCGACATCCATGCAGTCTGCGCCCACTTCTGCATAATCCTTCTTCAGGGTGGCCAGGTCCTCTTGAGCATCTGAGAACTCTCCTTCCTCCACGCCCTCGCCCACTTGGCCTACAGCAGGTCACACTTGTCGTCAGGGTGGGCCCAGGCCTCAGTGATGCCTGTGGTGTTGCTCGGTGTGGAGCACCTCAGCTAGGTCGCCCCCAGGCACCACTGTGGGGGCTGGTGATTGATGCCCACCTAAAGGAACAGGAAGTAGTCTAAGTGGCTGGTTCTTTGTGCCCTCGAAGGGTCTTCACACGGGCTCTGTAACTATGGAACAGTCAGTGATTTGGTGTTGGGCATTTGCCCCACCACTACCAAAAAGCAGCAGACAAATCCAGAATGTGGGATCTTTTTTTTTTTTTTTTTTGTCTAGACTAGGGGGTTGAACCAGTCCCTCACACATGGCAAGTGCTTTACCACCGAGCTGCACCCTCAGCCCCAATTCTTGTATCTTGAGACAGGGTCTCACTAAGTTACCAAGGCTGCCTCTGCCCTCAATCCTGCAATCCACCTGCCTCCACCTACCAAGTTGCTGGGATTACAGTCATGCACCACAGCACCCTGCGCCAGAATGTGGGACATTCTGCAAGGGGTTGAGCTCAGTTGGTAGAGCACTGCTCCATACCCTGAGGACCTGGGTTCCATCCCCAGCACCGCAAAAATGGGAGAAGGACGTGGTAATCCACTCCTGAAACAATCCTGAAACAATCAGCCATTGAAAACCCTATGAGGGTCACTGTGAGTTAGACCGGACTCAACGGCACCTAACAAGTTCCTTCGAAGTCACTGTCAAGAAAAAGGATGGACTATTTTACATTAAGAGGCTTAACAGCTGAATAATTATAATGCCCGGTCCTTGATTAGATCCTGATTTTGAAAAGTGACTATGGATACATTTATGGGGCCAGGTGTGGTGGCACATGTCTACAATCCCAGCACTTGGGAGACTGCAGCAGGAGGGTCTTGGGTTCGAGGCCAGCCTGGGCCACATAGTGAGACCCTGTCTTGAAAAAAAGAGAAAAAAGCTGGGTGCAGTGGTGAACGCCTGTAATCCCAGTGGCTTGGGAGGTGGAGGCAGGAGGATCGCAAGTTCGAGACCCAAGGCAGTCTGTAATTTAGGGAGACCCTATCTCAAAAAGTAAAAAAAATGGGCTGGAGGTGCAGCTTAGCGGTCCAGCCCTTGCAAAGCATGCAGGCACAAGGCCTCAGTACCACAGAAAAAAAAAAAAAAAGAAAAAAGAAAAACACTCACCAAACCAAAACCCCCCACAATACTCAAGATATCTATGGCAACTGGTAAAAGACTATTGATTCGACATTCTGGAGAAGTACTATTAATTCTGCTAGGCATAAAAATGCACTTGTGTTTACATAGCTACATGTTGTTGTTGTTAGGTGCCATCAAGTCAGTATTGGACTCATAGCTACCCTACATACGACAGGGGAAACACTATTGTCAGTGCTTCTCTGCTGTTCATAGGGTTTTCAATCGTGGATTGATTTTTGGGAGTGGGTTGCTGGGTCCTTCTCCCACATAGCTATATAGGTGGGTTAAAATGTGTCAGCAAAGGAAACCGATTTAGATGTTAAATCCAGGAAGTATATGCAGGTTAATTGTACTAGTCTCTCTACTCTACTGCAGCTTAGAAAATGGTTTAAAAATCTGAAACTCTGAAGATGTTCAGCTGGATGTAAATATAACCTACTTTAAATACTGATTTATGCTGAACATACAAATACATTTCCTATTCGGTGGCCTGCTCCCTCCCTTTAAAAGAATGGCCGACTTCCCATTACTGCCTATAGGGACAAGAAGTGTATCACTTCCTAAAGGCAGCCTGTTCATCCTTTGAGCCACTGAAGTTCTTCCTAATATAGAGGCAGAGACCATTTACCTTCCAGACAGCCTCCACCCGCTTCCTGCTCTGAGCTACAGAGCTCTTCAACGCTGGCAAGCAGCTATTATCTTTACGACCAGGAGTCCCTGCCTCCAAGCTCTACTGTGGTCACATCTCACATCAGCGTCGCGGGGCAGGGAAGCGTGTATGTTTTCTAATGGTGCTGATGCCACCTTTGATCTTTCTAGAGTCTTACCTTGGAGCACAGCCCATAAAACTTACACTGGGTTCTATGCCCAGCACGCTCAGGTTGGGAACTGGTAACAGGGTGGGGTATAAACGAACTCTTCACGACTGCAGAAGGAAGTGACTGTGTTCACAGGTGCAGAACGCAAGAAGCCTTCTGACCCGTATTTGCCCCATAATCTGGCATCAGGCCTTTCTGTGCTTCCAGAAGCATCCCTGTGGAGTGGAGGCTTACGTGGCTAAGTCCCTGGCCCGTGGGTGAGGCGGCCTCTCCCTCAGCTTGACCGACACGCCTACAGAATGCCTGTTTGCCAAGCTAGGTGACATGAGAGCGACACTCTTCCTTTCATAAAGGCAATCTTTCAAGTACACTCCACCCTGGCTTCCGGTCCAACGGCCTGGCTCCTACGCTGCTGCAAGGGAGCCTCCAACGCTGTCCTTTGTCCTCCTCTCCATCCCTAGCGCCTTTGCCATTAGTGCCTGAAGTTCTTGTGGCAACAGGTCACATGCTAGTCCCTCCCTTCACCCCCAACTCGCCTTGACCCCTGTGAGACACCGGTCCACAAACTGGATGGTATGTTCAGTCTTGATGGCGGCCATGGCAGTGTTCACTTCCTTGGGTACCACGTCTCCACCACAGAGCATCCAGCAGGCCGCCATCCACATACCATGGCAAGGGGCCCATTTGACCATCTGAATGCAAGGTCCAAAGCAGGCACTGGTGATCCCACACTGGCAGCTGCTCGTGGTCAGCCTTCTCCGCTGAGATCCCGGGTGAGCAGGTCACCCAGGGAAGGTGGATGCAGGGGGTAGGGAGCTAGATTGGTCTGGAACTCCGTGAGGTCCACACGGGGAAGCGTTGACAGAAGGTGCGACGTGGCTGATGAGCCTGTTGAGGTTGGTGTAGGTTGGGTGTTCAGTGTCCAGGTAGTGGCGGCGGATGTCACAGACAGCCTCGTTGTCTCCCATGAAGGCACAGTGTGAGCTCCAGGGGGGCGTGGGTGGTCTGGATGGTGTTACAGGGTTCGGCCACAGCTGTGGACAACTGGGGCGCTGGGTGGATGGCGAACTGCAGCGTGGACTTCCTGCCATAGTTGAGAGAGCTGCTCCATCAGCAGGGAGGTGAACCCTGAGCCAGTGCCACCCCCAAAGCCAGGGGGGACCAAGAAGCCCTGGAGCCTGGTGCCCTGGTCACCTAGAATAGGAGACAACACTGTTAAGGTTGCAGATGGCATGAGCCCCAGCCCCAACCCTGTCCTACTGGGCCTATTTCCTGTCTAGAAATTGACTGCTACCTAACGACCATTACAATCATTTTTGTATCTCTATATTACAGATTTTGGCTGCGTGCTGTGATGCACATCTACAATCTCAGTGACTCAGGAGCCTGAGGCTAGAGGATCACAGGTTCAAGGCCAGACGCAGCCTGCACAACTTAGTGAGAACCTGTCTCAGAGTAAAAAAGTAGAAAAGGGGCTGGAGATGCAGCTGAGTGGTGGAGCACTTGCCTAGCATGAGAGGCTCTGGGTTCTGCAGTATTTGGGGAGAAGAAAAATGGCTATGTGTGGTGGTGCATGCCTATAACCTCAGTGACTCGGGAGAGGGAGGCAGGAAGATCACAAGTTCAAGGCCAGAGGCAGCCTGAATAACTTAGGACCCTGTCTCAAGACAAGAAGAAAGGAGAGGGGTAGCCTAGGGGTACACTCAGTGTTAGAGAGCTTGCAAAGTACACACAAGACCTGGGTTTTACCCCCCAATACTAGAAAAAAATTATACTTAAGTATATTTTATATGTAAAATGAATGATTTGATAAGCATATACTCCTATATGACCAAACCAATCAAGATGTAAAATTTTCCATCACTCCCCAGAAGTTCTCTCACGTCCTTTTATTCTAGTTCTATAGAGGTGAGAGCCTGCAGCTGTACAACCATGGTGTCCGATCCTGTCAGATCTCAAAAGCTAAGCAGGGTCAGACCTGGTTAGTGCTTGGATGGGAGACCGCCTGGGAACACCAGGTGCTACAGACTTGGGAGAAGGACCCGGCAACCCACTCCCAAAAAACAATCCACCATTGAAAACCCTATGAATAGCAGAGAAGCACTGACAACAGTGTTTCGCCTATTGTACATAGGGTCGCTATGAGTCAGATACCAACTGGACGGTATCTCACAACAACATAGAGGTGAGAAAAGAATGCCTACAAGATGATTCCAGGTCTTGGGAGACAGCTAACCCAGGAAGTGAGTCCTATGCATGCAGTGGTGCAGTGGCGGGGGCCAGACGGAAGAATATATCCCCATTCCCGGGCCTGAACTCAGATGGGAACCCAGGCACCTGCAGGGTTATCAGGTACCTTGGGTAATTCTGACGTAGCTGGTCCTTGAGCCGGAAAACTATCATCTACACCAGATTCGAGGTAAAGACAGCGTGAGAAAGGTGCACCCAGGGTGCTTTGTCTTCATCCTGGAGGAGAGCACAGAATCCCAGTCCTTAGATGACTCCCTGAGCCCTCGGTCTGAGCAGCAGAGAGCACAGTGGAACAACAGCCAAAGGACCGCCCCTTGCCGGCCTCACGCTCGGTGCCCTGGACAGAGGATGGGGAAACTGGAGAAACGGTTACGAGCTAAATGGGAGTCTCTCCCCGCTGGGAAGATCGCCGGAGGGGTCTAAGAGCAAGCTGAGCTGCTGATGGAGATGGATGAAGGGCAGTTTGGACAAGGCAGGCGTGGCATGGGAGGAGCCAGCAGGACAGAAGCCCGGAGTCCACAAACTCAGGCAGAGCAGATTATTCAGGCTTCTAACCCTAGATCCACATGGAGAATGCGACACGCAGCCCCCCCTGGGGGAAGCTTTGTGGACAGAGTACAGGAATGCCATCAGGCACCGGCCACAGCCCATGGGCCCCCTTCTTCCTGTGTATGGTCAGCCTCCCAGGCCAGGGAGGGAGGCGGAGGATGCACTTGACCTGCAGATGCCAGGGGCACCTGGGTCCCACTGACCAGTTTTTAGATTCGCTCCAGCACTAGATGGGTGATCTCCCTCCCCCATAATGCATGGTTGCTGTCAGGGTCTTCCTTGCCAGATATGGGCTGCTCGGGGAGGAAGAGCTGCCTATAAATGCCAGTTCCTACCCTGTCTTAAGTGGGAGAAGGGCCTGGCAACCCACTCCCAAGGCAATCCCGAAACAGTCAGCCATTGAAAACCCTATGAGGGTCGCTATGAGTCGGATACCGACTCGACGGCACCTAACAACAACAACAACCCTGTCTTACAGGGAAGAAAAAAGCCAAGGCAAGAGAGTCTAATCTCATTTCCCAAGAGGACACAAGGCTCTGGAACCTTCGCTGCCAAGCCCCTCGAGGTGTAAGTGTACAACAGAGTGCCGGATGTGCCAAACTCCAGAGGCCCACTTCTAAATCCAGGTCCCCCTAGGGCTCCAGCGGGAGGTCGGGGGACACCTGATAACAGTCCCTTCTTTCTCATCTTAGCCACTTCATTTTGCTCATTGAGGAGTCAGTCTTTGGAAGAACCTCACTTAACTTTTGTTTGAGATAAGAACACAGATTAAAGCAGAAAACGCAGTCCCCAGCTTAACATCTGCTTAGGAAGGTGGGGGAGGGGGAGAATTTTCATGAACAGGAAACTGAAGAGCTCCAGAGGCAGGAGGGAGGACGCCAGGAAGCCTGCAAGGGGCCAGCGACAGCCAAGTTCACACAGCCCCGTCCAACCGGGGGCCTGTTCCAATTAAGGCTGAGCAGGGGCCTGGAAGGAATGTTCCTTGGGCAACGCTGGCCTTGAGAGCCCGTGGGTAGGGAAAAAGTTTAGAATTTCTGCTTTTGTCCTTTCTTTCCTGCAGTCTTCACTCCAGGTCTGACCGTTGACTCAAACATCTGGCAGTTTGCAGGCAGTGCTGGCGGCTGATCTCGCTCACAGGGCAGGAAGCCCTCAGGATCCCTCCTGACAGCATCTAGACAAAAGCGAGGGGCTTCAGAATGCCGTGTTGTTCTTGGCGGGCAATGGCCTGTGTCCCGACGGTTCTTCCCCAAGCAGAGCTCCCTTTTGACTTTGGGGTGGCAAAAAATAGATGGGCTATAGGCCTACAAGGGGCTGGGCTTTAGCTCAGTGGGTAGAGCGCTGCGCTGCAGTCTCTGAGGCCCCGAGTTCAATTCCCAGCACCGCAAAAATGGGAGAAGGGCCTGGCAATCCACTCCCAAGGCAATCCCAAAGCACTCAGCCATTGAAAACCCTATGAGGGTCGCTATGAGTCGGATACCGACTTGACGGCACCTAACAACAACAGGTCTACAAAGACAGCCCAGGGCACGTGCTTAGCGGCCTCTGTCTCACTGAAGCGAGGGTTGACGGAGTCATCGCTGCACCCCAGGATCTTGTCCACGGACACAGCGCCATCGGGCTGCTTGTGCTCCAGGCAGCAGAGCTCCCAGCTGGCATTGCCCATCGGCACCCCGACCTGGCCCACGTGAATGGATGCACCCACGTTGGCGGGGGGAGCAGAGCAGAGTGACTTCCTGTGAGCCAGCTGGGGAGGGAGGCAGATTGAAAAGCTTTCCCTAGGTGCAGCCTCTTTCCTTCCTCCCTGAAGGCTGAAGCCCTGCATTACCTGGCCTACAACCCCAAAGACCGAGTTCCCTATCCAAGTCTTCCTACATCCAAAGCCAAACTGCATTTGGCCCCCATTTACTTTCACTTACACAGGGCTTAAGGAGAAAGTGGCCATGCCTAGGTCTTCCAGGTCAGATCGAGAGAAAGCCAAAAACAAGCAGTCAAATCCCACTGCATGCTATGCCCTCTCTGCTGGCCACGGGGGCTCAGGAAAGCACATAATCCTGCATTCCAAGCCAGGACGGCACTGAGCTCCTAGGTTCAAGCACTGGGACATAAGGATATCTCCGATGGCCAGGGCTCTGTTGCTCCTACACTCTGAAGGGGCAGAAGGCTAAGTCTGGGCCTGTGGATTAGCTGAGAAAGTTAAACCTTGTCTTTTCAAAGCTCACCTACCGTCTCCTTTTGGGGGAGACATTTATGTACTCCAAGACACCCGTTGCCTGCAGGCATACCACTGTGGCGTCCCATCCCATCAGGTCTTGGAAGCTAAGCAGGGCTGGGCCTGGTTAGTCCTTGGATGGGAGACGGCCTGGGAATGCCAGGTGCTGTAGGCTTGGGAGAAGGACCTAGCAACCCACTCCCAAAAAACAATCAGTAATTGAAAACCCTATGAATAGCAGAGAAACACTAACAATGCTGTTTTGCCTGTTGTACATAGGGTAACTAAGCATCAGACACTGACTCGACGACACCTAAAAACAACAAGACACCTGTCCCTGGCCACCTCAGTGTGAGGTAACTCAAGCACTTACCACTCAAGGGTCACAATGGAGGCCAGAAGACCCATCCTACTTTTAACTCTCCTCACTGAGGTAAATACTATGATAGATTGACCTTCTCATCTTCTTGTCCTTCACCCCCAATTTACAATCCAGAGGATCAGTTTTTTTATTCTGTTTTGGTAATTTTGAGACAAGGTCTCCCTAAACTGCACAGGCTGCCTTTGGCCTCGAACCGGCGATCCTCCTGCCTCAGTCATGGAGATTACAGGTGTGCACCATGGCTCTGGCCAGAGGCTCCATTTGAAAGGGCTGAGCAGCGACCACAGGCAGAAGGGACCGACCACAGGCAGAAGGGACCGTCTACAAGACAGGGGCAACAGTTTAGCAGTCTCGGGAGCTATCCTCTAAGACAGCATCATGGTCTTTAAGGGGGCTCAGAGCAGACGTGGGGATGGAGATTCCCATGGCCAGTGGGGACCTGTGCACACACCCCAAGTTCTCAGTCATACCTGAGGGGCTCGTGTCCTGGAGCACCCAAGGAAGAGGTAAGTAGAGCAAACGTTATTCCCAGGACCCAGGAACTTACAAAATGCGCTGGTCAAGTATGGGGCCAAAGGCCATGATCCTGCAGTCGATCCAGCTGCCCTAGACAAAGGCTCGGGTTCAGAACTTGGGGGAGCGGTTGGTATTCCCTCCCCATCCCAGGAGACTCAAAGCGCGCCTGCAGCTGGCCGCTCTTCCTCCGTAAGCTTCCTTGGTGCCACCATGGCGAGGGGAGCTGCGGGTATTTAAGGGGTCCATGGTGAGGGGTGCTCACCCGCACCGTGAGAGGCGGGCGCCTCTGGTCCCAGGCCACAGCGGGAGAAAGCGAAGAAGGGCCCGGATCCGCTCCAGACTCCAGCGCGCTCTGCCCCGCGGGGCCGCCTGTGCGCCCCCCACCTCACTGCGCTCCCAGGGGCCGCTCCCGCGCCTCGCGTGCCCCCTCTCGCCAGCCTCCCCTGTCCCTCGCATGCTCCCGGGGCGCCCAGGGCCTTTCCACTTCGCGCCCGCCTCCCGCAGGGTCCCCGGCCTTCCCGCGCAGCCCACCTTCACCGTGAGTGCACCCCTGGGATTCCCACGTGGTCCCCGCTTGCCACGGAGCACCGAGATCACCCCCAAACAGCACCGCTCACCCGGGACTCAAGTGCCCCCAGCTGCCCTCATCAAGGCCGCACCTCGGGAAGCTCACGGAGGGAAAGTGCCCGGAGGCAGACGCTGAACCCCACTATCCTAGCGTCCGCCGGCTCTCGGGATCTTATATGTGCCGCCAATGGCCGGCCCGGCCCCCAGCCAGACGCCCTTGGGGCTGCGGCAGGACAGGGGCCGCCTCCGCGCGTGCATGACTGGGCCAAACCCTAAGCGAGGCCCGCCCCCCTCTCCACTATTGGCCAGCCGCTTGAGAACCCTCCCCGCCTCGGCCGGTCATTGGGCAGTTTGTAAAGCCGAGGGGTGGGCGGGGCCAGAGATTCTTGGTCCTCCCTGCCCGCCGGACCGGCTTCTCCATCCGAGGGCGTGCTGGGTCTGAGGTTGGGTCTCTGGGGACTTACCTTCGCTCTACGTTTGCCTCAGGACTTTTCACGGGTCACATTGCCCATCTGGCTGGAAAAGTGCGCACATCTTGGAGGATGGTGCAGACGAGGTCAGCGACCACTAGAGAAGGAAAGAGGCTGCGGTGAAAGCCAGGTGCTGGCGGATTCTAAAGTGGGCAAAATGCAGCTGATGGAGGCAGGGGGAGAGGATGGGCAGTCGGGTGTGGGAAATGACATCTGCAGATGCTGGTATCAGTTGGAGTGTATCACTCTTTTCCACAGCGGCAACTGCTCTGGCTCAAAATGTGACCCACATTTTAGGAAGAGCGAGAGGTCCAGGATGGCCAGAGTGGACTGAAGGGGTCTTGGAGGAGAAAAATGGAAAAGCAGGTCGGGGCCTTGAGAGCTAGGCTGAAGAGTTGGCCAGGGCCACAGGCCTGTGGTTGGGCAGCCACTATGGAGGGTTTCTGGATAGAGGCGTGGTGTAATTACAACAGCGTCAGAGGCGGTGATGGATGTTATTTGTCCGCTATTTTAATTTTTTCCAGAGGCGTTTCCATATTGTCCATGCTGAGGGGCGCGCACACGTTCCCCCTCTTCAGGCTGTTTGCTGGCGTTTTACCTCTAAACACCCAAGCATAACAAATTAGCCCTTTTCCTGGTTTGGGAGCGCTAATGGATGTGTGTTTTACCAAATGATTGGATGCCTCACCCCACAACGGTTACCCTTGACATTTGTGCATCACAGTCTAGAGGACCCCAAAAGTTCAGCCATCGCTTCCTAGCATGCACTTCCCAGTGAAGTGGTAGCTGCACCCAGTTTATACAAATCAGGCTTGGAGACTTGAATTGCCAGAGAACAATCTGCAGACGTAAGGACTTTCTGCTGATGGAGCACAGGAAGACGTGAAGTCACTGTGACGCCAGACCAGCTGCTGCTTGAATTCTGCACCCGTTTTTTTCCCACAGCACTCCATTAATGCCATTCAAAACTGTCTGAAATATTTGGAAACTGCATGCTTATTCAGGCGACTCAAGAAGGTTTTAAATTCCAAGTGCCAAGGTTAACTTCAAACTCTGTATTTTTTGGTCTCATGTCTTGGAACTTGGTTTATGAAGCTGGCAGCTCTAGGATAGATGCATCTGGCTAGAGGATAAGGCAAGAACATATTGATGAACATTCAAATAAGTGCTTTGGGAACTCATGTATATCCACATCTAATATATGGTTATTCAGTGCCTGTCACTACTCCTAGCAGAACTCAGATGTCGCATCCTACCGAAGGTAGGCATATCAATCATTAAAAGGAAGCTTCCACACCGGGCATCTTGGCACATGCCTGAAATCTCAGCCATCGGGAGGCTGAGGCTGGAGGATCATAAGATTAAGGTCATGTTGGGCTACATAGTGAGCTATCTCAAAAATAAAGAGCAAAACAAAAACAGCTAGGGATGTAGATCAGTGGTAACTTGCCTGGCTTGCACAAAGCTCTAGATTTGATCTACAGCACTGCAGAACGGGGTAACAAACAAACTTAGAAAACAAATAAACAAAACTCCCAGCTTTTTAGTCATAAACTGAAAATAATCATATCCTCAACACCTTCACCTCATTCAGCATTCATTCCACCTGCTGGCAGTAATTCTTTATTGTCTGTGTTCCTCCACCACAGGGCAAGGAAATGACACTGTACATTGAAATGACAACCACAGCCAGTTTGGGCAAGGGATGGGCAAAAGAAAATGGAGAGGCTCTGAGCAAACAAGAATATCTTGTTCATTGGTTAGTGAATCAAGATAAACAGAAACCAGGGCCATGCTTTGGTATTCATTCATGAGCCAGTACCAAGGCTGTACAGGCAATATCTGGATTTCAAATTACTTGTTAGGTGCCATCGAGTTGGGTCTGACTCATAGCGACCCCGTATACAATAGAATGAAACACTCTGAGACACTATGCCCTGACCGGCGCTATGTCAGTGCTTCTCTGCTGTTCATAGGGTTGTTGATGGCTGATTGCTTTTGGGGATTGTTTCAGGAGTGGGCTACCAGGTCCTTCTTCCAATTTGGCAGTGCAGTGGCTCAAACCCAGGGTCTCAGAGCATGTGATTTAGCTCCGTTGGTAAAGTGCCGCTCTACAGTCTCTGAGGACTCAGGTTCAATCCCCAGCACTGCAAAAATGGAAGGACATGGCAATCCACTCCCCAAGCAATCCCAAAACGATTAGCCATTGAAAACCCTATGAGGGGGGCTATGAGTCAGACTCAATTCGCTGGCACCTAACAACAACATTAAGAACTTTTGGTCTCCAGTATGACCCTCTCGAACTCTGCCTGGGTACATGTCACACATGGATTCTGGTGCTTTCCCGACCTTCTTGGTATAAAGGTACACAATTCTATTACCAGGGGTTCAGGACAGACTAGTTTTGTTGGAGGCTGTATTGTAGGAAAGCCTATTATGGTGTGTCAAATGCTGGGCCATTCTGAGTGCCTCCAGTGTTCCCAGAAGTCAAACAGGTTTCTAAAATATTTTTACAGCCTGTCTTAGTTGCTCTTAGGGAGACAGTCAATTCACTTACCTACCAACCCCCACCAGGGGCAGAAGTCCTCGTCACTGGCTGTGTTGGAGTTACTTGCGTAGCGAGTAATCCCAGCGGCTTGGGAGGCGGAGGCAGGAGGATCGCAAATTCAAGACCAGAGGCAGTCTGCGTAATTTAGCGAGACCCTGTCTCAAAAAGTAAAAAAAAAAAAAAAAAAATGAGCTGGGGGTGCATCTCAGTGGTCCAGCACTTGAGAGTATGCAAGTGCGTGGCCCTGGGTTCAACACACACAAAACGGACAGGGTAACAACATGTAAAATGTCAGTACATCCTCGCCCACTTTTGATTCTGTGTTTTAAAGACACAGTTTTGAACCCGGTGTGGTGGTGCACACCCAGGAGGCTGAGGCAGGAAGATGAAGAGATGGCACAGTGGCACACGCCTGTAATCCCAGGGACTCAGGAGACGGAGGCAGGAGGATCGCAAGATTGAGGCCAGAGGCAGCTCAGTGTGTGAGGCCCTCAGTACAGCAAAAAATAAAGAGTTTGAGGCCAGCTGGAGGTACATAGGAAGAACTTTTTAAACTCAGTTGGTGGAGTGTTTGCTTAGCATGCACTGAGGCTCTGGGCTCATTCCCCAGCACCACAAGAAACCCCCTCAATTTTGTAATAATAATTGTTGTTGTTGTTGTTAGGTGCCGTCAAGTCGGTATCCAACTCATAGCGACCCTCTGTACAACAGGGGAAACACTATTGTCAGTGCTTCTCTG
Organism: Pedetes capensis; assembly: GCA_007922755.1. NCBI lineage: Eukaryota > Metazoa > Chordata > Mammalia > Rodentia > Pedetidae > Pedetes > Pedetes capensis. The sequence goes on from VMDO01002261.1 coordinate 27,141, forward strand.
CTGTTCATAGGGTTTTCAATGGCAGATTGATTTTTGGGAGGGGGTTGCTAGGTCCTTCTCCCAGCCTACAGCTTCTGGTGTTCCCAGGTGGTCTCCCATCCAGGTACTAACCAGGCCCGACCCTGCTTAGCTTCCGAGATCTGACGGGATCGGATACCACAGGGCTATAGCTGCAGGCCGTAATAATAATTAGGCCTTGGCAAAATCAATTGCTCTCCCGACTTGGAACTTGGGGGACTTTTGGCTTATTTGCCTGCTGGGAGCTGGGGACTGAACCCACAGCTTGTGCACAATAAGCAGGGGTTGCACCAACGACCTCCATGCCCAGCCTGTAGCTGCAGGTTTCTGTGCTCACAGCAGCAGCATGGGTTACCTCTGTCTGCCTACGGCACGTAGCAGCTAATCGACTCACGGTCTTTATGGAGAACCTATTATGTGTGAGGAGGATGGGGCAATGACATTCTCCTTGTATAGCAGATACTATGCCACAAGGCAACAGACCTCTAGCTAACTGGTAGGGTTCAGGGTTTAGTTCTCACTGGCCTTTTCAAAGTATATATTCTTCCCAAAGACACACAGGACGCCCATTTCCACTGTTTAAATGCCTTTATTTTTAAATTTTATTATTTATTTAGTTTTGTGGTACTTTGGGGTTGAAATGGGGCCTGGGGTTCAGTTCAGTTGGTAGAGTACCACACTGCACTCTCTGAGGACCCGGGTTTGATCCCCAGTGCCACAAAAATGGGAGGAGGTGGCAATCCACTCCCAAAGCAATCCCAAAACAATCAGCCACTGAAAACCCTATGAGGGTTGCTTTGAGTTGGACCTGACTCAACAGCGCCTAACAACAACAGGGGTTGAACACAGGGCCTCACACATACTTTGCAAGTGCTCCACTTCTGGGCTGGATTCCCACACCAACTTGTAAAGTTTTTACCTTGAGACAAGGTCTTACCACATTACACAGGCTGCCTCTGGCCTTGAACCTGCGATTCTCCTGCCTCTGCTTCCCAAGTCACTGGGATTACAGATGTGAGCCACCGTGCCTGGCACATGCCTCTACTGTTTTCAAATCAAACTGAAAAGGCAGAGTAATAACTCAATATTTTTGGTTACCAGGGCAACAATGGTTGGCAATTCTCAGAAAAGGAAACACAAGTGATGAGCAGATATATAAAAATTTCATTACTAACAAAATGCAAATTAAAATGAGATACTATTTTTTTTCTGTTAAAGTGGCAAAGCATTTTTTAACGGTAATACCCAATGTCAGTAAAGTTCTGAAAAATGAGTGCTTTTACACTGTTGGAGGAGGGTACAGTGACAGCTCTTTTTGAGGAGTGTCCATACAGATATGTGACAATGTGCACAACTTGCAGTCTCAGTTCTTGTAATGTATGCCAAGGAAACAATTAAGAATGTGGATATAAGCCAGGCACCATGGCGCACACCTGTGATCTCAACTACTGAGGAGGGTGAGGCAAGAGGATTGCACGTTCAAGGCAGCCTGTGCAACTTAGTGAGACCCTTTCACAAAGTAAAAAATAAAGGCGCTAGGCTGCAGCTCCATGGTAGAGCGCTTGCCTAGCACGTGCAAGGCCCTGAGTTTAACCCCTCAGGACTGCAAGCAAAACAAAAAATCCACAAAGAATGTGGATACAGACTTAACTAAATGGTTGCACATTGTATCTGTTTATAAAAAACTACAGGCAAAATAACAGTGGACTATTTAAATAAAATTATCATACAGTGATGCAATAGAATATGAGTAAAAATGTACATGGATGAGTGTCTACTGACACAGAAGATGTTCACCCTACTTTGCTCAATGAGAAAAGCACATTATAAAAGAGTACAATATGACCTCATATTTGTTTTGAAAAATATATAAATGTTTCTATATACATATAGGAAAACACCAAAAAGGATCTATACCACATTATCATTGGCAATCTCTGGTTGATGGAAGCTTGAGTTAATTTTTAAAAATGTTTTGGCCAGCCACAGTGGTGCACACCTGTAATCCCAGCGAGTAAGGAGGCAGAGGCAGGAGGATTGCAAGCTCAAGGCCAAAGGCAGCCTGTGTAACTTAGGGAGACCCTGTTTAAAATAAAAAATAAAAAAGGGCCTGGAGGTGTGGCTCAGTGGTAGAGCACTTGTCCAGCACATGTGAGGCTCTGTGTTCAACTCCTTAGTTTTACAACAAACAAATGACAACAACAAAACCCTCAGCATTTTCCTGACTCTTGCTGTGGATAAGAGAAGGGAAGAAAGCCAGTTCCTCAAATCCCATGGTGGGCTGGGAGTTAGCTCAGTTGGTAGAGCGCTGCGCTGCAGTCTCTGAGGTCCCGAGTTCAATTCCCAGCACCGCAAAAATGGGAGAAGGACCTGGCAATCCACTCCCAAGGCAATCCCGAAACAGCCATTGAAAACCCTATGAGGGTCACTATGAGTCGGATACTGACTCGACGGCACCTAAAAACAACAACAACAAATTCCATGCAGGTCTCACCTCCCCTGGGCAGCTCAGGCCCTGAGTTCAACCCTTAGTAATGGAAAATAACATATACCCATTTTAATCTACAATGAACATGTAGTATTACTATGATTTCAAAAAAAAAAAAAAAAAAAAAAAAGGGCCGGGCACGGTGGTGCATGCCCGTAATCCCAGCGGCTGGGGAGGCGGAGGCAGGAGGATCGCAAGTTCGAGACCAGAGGTAGTCTGCTTAACTTAGTGAGATCCTGTCTCAAAAAGTAAAAAAAAAAAAAAAAAAGTGGGCTGAGCATGCAAGGTCCTGGGTTCAACCCCAGGACCATAAAAAAAAAAAAAAAGAAAGAAAGAAAAATTAAGGCCTAAAAAAAAAAAAAAACTTTAGGTTTTGGCCTGTGATGTGAGGGCCCCTATGAGCCCTACGGGCACCTACTTGGTTTTGTTCCTTCTGATCTGAGTGGATAATTCTCAGTTGTTTTTCTGAACACGCCATAATGTGTGCTTGACCATCTGTGTGGAAAACACAGGTCTCTCAACTTCTGCTGGCCCTGATGGGAAGGAAGCCAACATTCTAGGCGAGGAGGTTGGTTGTGAAACTGGGCCCAAGGCCTGTACTTCATCGGGGGGAGCCCTTAGAATGTTTTGGAGTGAAGAAGGGAGGAGGAAGCCATCAGAAAACAGATGCTTCCAAAGAAGCAGACCTTGGCTCGTAAGGCCTGTATTTAGCTGTTATTTCAATTTTCAGCCTCCAGAGCATGGGGTGGGAAGAGGACTCCTGACACCTCTTTACACAGATTCCAAGATGGTGAGTCATTTCAGAAGAGAAACAACAGACTAACTGGAAATCATGTTGAAGACTTAAATATCAAAAGGTGAGAGTAACCCCATAGCAGTAGAAATAGAGGCATTTTGGTGGGCAACGTTTGTATTCTGGGTTGGTAGAGATTCTGCTTGAACCAAAACTCTGAGGGCCATGCCTAGTACATTCAGTAAATGGTGATACTTTACGTGAAAAACATCTTTCCTTAGAGCAAAGCGAGCAAGCTACCTGCTCAGATGAGATAACCTGTAACCTCAGGTACAACTTGGCAGAGGTCTGCCCTTGGTATATCCTCATCCCTGACTCCAGAACAGCCTTGTCAACAGCTAGGGCAGAGTTTCTCTTGGGGTTAACAATCTGATGTTCAATGTATAGGCTGTGGCAGCGGGGAGCTAATGGAAACAGAAACCACATCAAGATAGGAGGAGAAGGGCCACGTCCACCTTCACAATCAGCCCAGAGCAGAGGCTCTCAAACATGGTATTTGGGATGCGTCCACATGTGAGGTGTGTTTCCGACGAGTGGTTTAAATGCTTTCATTGTCAGTGTTTCGATTTTGGAAAGCTAAGGTACGGCGGGTAACTGGGACAGCTATGCAACAAAGTCAGGCTCGGGCACCTGTACACTTCTTGCATGAGAGAGGAAAAGGGAGCGCTTCAACCATTCCCACTGGGGCATCTTTTGTCATGTGTCACTGTGGCTAAAAAGTCATACGCTGCTCTTTGAGAGCAAGAACACAGGGCGCCCTGGGTAAAATGGAGCCTGGGCCGGAGGCCAGTGAGGAGGCTGGATCTGTGGAGGTGCTGCAGCGTCCCGTTCTGGAGGAAAAGGGAGGTTAGGACAGGCTGTGATACCACGTGGACCAGGCGAGAGGCATGCAGCGAGAGGCTGGAAGGAAGCAGGACTGGCCCTATGTGGTTCAAGGGCACACGTTGGTGCTCATCATTTATAGGACAGAGAAGACAGCAGCGCAACTCTACACCCGGCCCGACGCCAGTTCTTGTGGGCAGAGCTCTTACAGTTGGGGGTGAAGCTGAGTCCCCGTTCCTTCAGTTACTCATGGGAAACCCGTTCCAAGGCCACGTAGAAACTGTTCTTGTCATCGAGGCAGTGCCAGCCAATGGGCCCAATTTCACAGTCTGCGCAGACCAGAAACTTGATGTTGCCCACGTCCTTGGTGAACCCCACGTTCTCAAAGGTGAACATGTCGTTCACCAGCCAGTGTTCCTGGAGGAGGTCGCCGTCGGGGTTGCTGCCGTCAGCCAGCGCTGGCTTCTTTCTCATGGAGGGGAGGAAAAGCTGCAGTGGGAGAGAACGTAAGGAACGTAAACGCCAATGGGCCCAGCCACAGCCTCACCCGCCTTCCACTTCACGCTGTGCCCTAGGAGCTTCTGAAGCTGCATCTTAACAGAAGGGGAGAACTTTGGTAACTTTGGTGGATAAGATACCCAACCGACCAAGAATTCGGTGTGTCGGATACCGACTCGACGGCACCTAACAACAACAACAACAATAAAACAAAGAAAAAATCAAAGATTACTTAAGGACTGGCCCTCAGGAGGTGCCCAGAAAAGGAGCTCCGGCTTCCCACTTCCTGCTCCCGTCTACCATCACAGTGCTGAGCACCCCCTCCACAGCACCCCCTTGGGATGACCTAAAGCATTGTTATGATTAACACATCGGGTTCCCTCTACTCAAAGTTCTGGGTTTTATTTAGATCCTAAGTCACACCCAGGCTGGGATTTAACTCAGTTGGTAGAGCGCTGCTCTGTAGTCTTTGAGGTCTCAAGTTCAATTCCCAGCACTGCAAAATGGGAGAAGGACATGGCAACCCACTCCCAAGGCAATGCCGAAACAATCAGCCATTGAAAAGTACTATGAGTTGGACTTGACTCAATGGCACCTAACAACAAGAAGTCACACCCTCAAGACACATGCCTGGACTTTGACCTATTCATCCTAAGGCCAAGAAAATGGCCATGGCCAGGTGGCTGGACACGATCTGGAACACAGTACGGCTTTTTGGACATACTACTAGGAGTGGTAAAAAAAAAAAAAAAAAAGGTCTAATTTGTGGCAGCTGACGTGGTTAGGGGACAAAGTTGCCAGTTGGATTGCTGGCGAGGTGAGTTATCTTTCCTGTGAGGACCACAGCTAGTTAGTACGCCTAATCCTGGACAGCCTCGTTCGAAACAGATAGAATACCCTGACTCCGTGGGACTCTGTTGATGTAGCGCCCTTTCAAACACAAAACATTTCCACTCTCACTGTCCAAATACATTCTCATAGAAAACTGGGCAAGCCTGCTACAATATGTTGTTGTTGTTAGGTGCTTTTTGTTGTTGGTGGTGGTGGTAGTATTTCCTGAGAGTGTGTCTCACTGTGTAGCCCACACTGTCCTGAAACTTGCTATGTGGACCAGGCTGGCCTTGAACTCGAGATCCTCCTGCCTCAGTCTCCCAAATGCTGGGATTACAGGTGTGCGTCACCATGCCTGGCTTCTCACACATGCTTTTGAAAGCGCTCTACCACTGAGCTGCAGCCCCAGCCTATTTTTTACTCTTATTACAAGATAGGATCATGCTAAATCACACAGGCTGCCTCTGGTTTCCAAGTTTCAATCCTCCTGCCTCTGCAGCCCATCAGTCAAGTCTTAAATTTCTGAGCAAAGTAAATTATTGTTACTGTTTCAAGTCACTGTGTAGGGGGTTAATTTGTTAAACAGCAATTGTGTTAGTTTTATCATCACCGTGACCAAATAAATACCTGACAGAAACAACTTAAGAGAGGAAAGATTTCTTTTGCTCATGGTTTCAGAGGTTTTAGTCCATGGTGGGGAGGGTGTGATGGAGGAGTTCTCACGAAGAAGAGTGGAACAGGAACGGGAAGGGGCCATGACAAGATACAGTCTGAAGGACATGCCCCAAGTGACTTACTTCCCCACCTTCTTATAGTCACCACCTTCTACAGCTCCACTGCCTCCTAGAAGTCTATTCAAAGTTTGAATCCATTAGTGGATGAACCCATTCATTAGGTCAACAACCTCGTGACCTAATCATCTCTGCAAACGCCCTCCCAGACATACCCAGAAGTGAGCTTTACTAATCACCTAGGTGTTTCTCAATCTAGCCAAGCTGACAATCACGATTAACCATCATAGCAAGTGGAGATGCACTATGATTTTGATTCCCTGTTTTTTTTTTTTTTTTTAAAGTGGAGTAAAATATACAACAATTTACCATTTCAGCCACTTTATAGTTCGGTGGCATTACGTATAGTCACCTGCTTGTGCTACCATTGCCAATACCCAGAACTTCTGCAACTTCCCAAGTTGAAACTCTTTACCCATTAAACTGTATACCCCTATTTCCCCTTTTCTGGGCTGGAGAATGCCCACCACCATTTTGCTTTCTATGTCTATAAATGTGATAACTTGAGGTACCCAATATGAGTAAATCATACAGCTTTGCTCCTTTTGTGACTAGCTTATTTCACTTAATGTCCTGATTTTTTTCCAATAAAGGTCTTATTGGATAACTGCAGGCTCACATGTAGTTATAAGAAATAACACAGAAATTCCATGTCCTTTTGCCCAGTGTCCCCCACAGGTAACATTTTACAACACTGAAGAACAATATCACAGCCAGGATAAAAACACTTATATATCCCACAGATCTGATTCAGATTTGCCCAGTGTATGCGTGCTCATTTATCTGTGTATTTAGTTCTCTAGAGTTTTATCATGTTTATCTTGTGTAGTCAAGAGAGTGGACAGTCCTATTACCACCAAGACCTTTCCTTTTGTCCTTTTATAACCACGTTCATCAACGCCTTCCCCTTCATCCTTAACCCCTTACTACCACACACTTGTCCTCCATTCCTAAAACTTGGTCACTTCAGAAATATTATATCGATCTAGTCACAGTGGGATGGGCCTATAATCCCAACTATTTGGGAGGCTAAGGTGGGAGGACCGTGAATTTGAGGTCAGGCTGGGCCTATCTCAAAAAAGAAAAAGTCTGGGCCTGGTGGCATATGCCTGTAATTCCTGATTTCAGGAGGCTGAGGCAGGAGAATCATGAGTTCAAAGCCAGCTCGGGCTACAGAGAGAGACCCCGTCTCAAGTGAAATAAAACAAAACAAAAAACAAAAAGATGGAGAGAAAGAGGGAGAGGAACAGAATGAGAAAGTTATATAAATGGAATCATACAGTATGTAATCTTTAAAGACTGGCTTTTGTTACTCAGTGTACCTCCCTGGAGATTTATCCAAGTGTGTGAATCAAGTGTTTGATCCATGTTTATTGCTGAGTAGTACTCCATGGGATGGATAAACCAGTCTCCTTTAACTACTCACCTCCCGAAGGCCATCTGGGTTCTTTCCCGATTTGGACTATAATGAATAAAGCTGTCAGACAACTTGATGTACATTTTTGGTGTGGACCAAAAGTACTGGTCATTTGCTAAGAAACTGCCCTTGGCTGCTGCCCTCACGTCCTCTGCTCCCATACTCTTATCCCAAGCTGTTCTACACTTTCCCTCTCACAAGTGAGTCTTCCACTACCTCCCCACGCCAGAAAAGATAAAGAGCAAACACTTGTTTTCTTCATTTTCAAACTCTACAGAGTTTCCTTCTTCCTTTGCTCAGAAATGAGGCTCTCCCTGAGGACACCCGCCCCCGCTTCCTCAGTGGCTGCCACCCATTCTCTGACGCTCTGCTTCCTTCAGGAGCTGCAGCTGAGGCCCCGTGCTCTCCTGGCCTCCAAACCATTTTCCCGCCTCCTCACCTCAGCCCCTGACTGCTTTACCATCTCTGCCAGGTCTTCATGGCCATCTGTGGAAGTGCTGGTCGCTCCTCCCCAGACTTGGTGGTGCCTACTTCATTCTTTCTTTTGATCCCATGTCCTAGCTCAGTCACGGGCTTCTGCCCCCAGCCTCATTTCTTGCCATTTTTGTCACACACTATATTCTGGCCACCTGAGGCTTTCCACTTCCTCAAACAGACTATTCTCTCTCTCTCAACTAGGAAATGTCACACTGCTGTTCACCCTGCCTTGATTTAGCTTCGGTATAATTTCCTCCACCAACAACCTTAGGTAAACACAGACAGCACAGTGTCCCTAATCCAAAAACCCAAGCTGAAATGCTCCAGTATCTGAAGCTTTTTGAGCACTGACATGACACCATGAGTAGAAAGTTTCATACCTGACCTCACGTGGTGAGTTGCAGGCAAAACGCATCCACACTAAACATATTGCTGGCTGGAGGTGTAGCCCAGTGGTTGAGTGCTTAGGAGAAAGCACAAGGTTCTGGGTTTGATCCCAGCACCACCAAAAGCAAAACGAAACAAAATAAAACTTTAAACTTTGTGCTGGGTGTGGTGGTGCTCACCTCTAATCCCAGGGACTTGGAGGCTGAGACAGAAGGATCTCAAGTTTGAGGCCAGAGGCAGCCTGCACAACTACGTGAGATCCTATCTCCAGACAAGAAGATAAAATAAAAAAATGGGCTAGGGGTGCATCCAGTGTGTGTGTGTGTGGAATACTGCATAAAATTACCTTCAGGCAAGCTGGGTGCAGTGATGCACATGTGTAATCCCAGCAACTTGGAAGGCAGAGGCAGGAGGATCGCAATTCAAGAGCAGAGGCAGTCTATACAATTTAGTGAGACCCTGTCTCAAAAAAGTAAAAAAATGGGCTATGGGTGCAGCTCAGTGGTCCAGCACTTGCAAAGCATCCAGGCACGAGACCCTGGGTTCACCCACAGTACAACAACAACAACAACAACAACAACAAAAATAATAATAATTACCTTCAGGCTATGTGGAAAGGCATATATGAAACAAAAGAATTTCATATTTAGACTTCAATCTCATCTTCAAGATATCTCATTATGTATCTTCAAATATTCCAAAATCCAAAGATTAAAAAAAACCCTGAAATCTACAACACTTCTGGTCCCAGACATTTTGGATAAGGACTACTCAACCCACACCAAGTTCAAGGGTAAAAATATTTCGTATGTGAAACCAGTTCTGTGACTGAAAGGCAAACAGATCACGTGCTACACAGACAGTGACGTCATGGCGCTGCGAGTCACACTGCTCCACTGTGTCCGTACGAAGCCATTATTTACACTGGACTACAGCTTCTGTTAATCTACTTAATCCACGTATTTCCCACTCTCTCACTTATGTGTGCACAGGTGCGGTGTAGGAGATACACATGTGGACAGGACACAGGACCTCGTGGCCGAGGGGGACAAGCAACAGATAGTACCACTGATTCCACAAGGCCAAGTGATACACGGGACAGATGTGGGAGTGCTTGGCAGTTTACGGGCAAGAGTATCTCAGCCTTGGAGCTACTGACACTCCAGGCTGAAGAATTCAGGCTGGGGTGGCTGGCCTGGCTATTAGAGTTTGCTAAGCATCATCCTTGGTTCCCACCTGTTCCCTGGGTTTGATCTCCAGCACCCTCCCCACCCAAAAAAGGACAACCTTGCCATGGGAAAGGGATGCAGAAACTGACCTATGTTGTATACTGTATACTAGTTGTTGTTGTTGTTGTTAGGTGCCCTCAAGTGGGTCCCACTCAGCGACCCTATGCACAATAGAATGCAACACTCCCCAACACTGTGCCATGCCAGGCACTAGGTCAGTGCTTCTGCGCTATTCATAAGGTTTTCAATGGATTATGGTTTTGAGAGTGGACTGCCAGGTCCTACTCCCAAGTCTACAGCACCTAGTATTCCCAGGCAGTCTCCCATCCAACGATTAACCAGGCCCACCCCTGTTTAGCTTCTGAGATCAGACACGGTCCAGGATGGTATGGCGAAGGCACAGTATACTGGGAACCGTGCTGAATGTTTTCACACAAATTCTTCCCTATCTCACCATCTTTAGTTTTTCAGAAAAAGCAACCTAAAGCTAATAGAGGTTAACTAACTCTTCCAGCATAAATCAATAATCAGCTCAGGATTCAATTGCACGTATGTTCCTATTCCAAGAACCATGTTCTTTCCACCCTGCCAAGATGCCACTCACTTAGGAAAACAAGCTGGGAATTCTACTCCTAGTCCCTGGAGACCTTACGAAGATTACCAAGAGGGTCGCCACCCTTGTCATCAAGCCCACAAAGAACAGTGATGGCACTGATTCTTTTTTCCTTTTTATGAAATAGACTGCTTTTCTGCCATCAAAACCCCTGTGAACAGCAGAGAAGCACTGACAATAGTGTTTCACCTGTTGTTGGTAGGGTCGCTATGAGTTAGATATTGACTCCATGGTACCTAACAACAACAACACTCTGCTTTTGGAAAAGTAAGTGCTTCTTGTTCCTGTATTGGACATTACACTTGGTGAAGTGTAACCACACAAGTGTGTTCACCACACAAAATAATACAATGGCATGTATATTTAGAAATCATTTTAAGAGATAGGATATGCACATGGCTGAAGCGAGTTTACACCGTGTCCTTTACTATGAATGTTACACTTTGATTTAAAATTTACCTAAATGAGTTTTTGCAACTTTCTCACTTGGGGTGATGGTGGTAGGGAGAGTATTAAAAAGTCCTAATCTGAAGGAAAAAAATTGTCTTTCTTCGAAACTTATTTCCAGGACTTCTGATACCTAGCCTACTTGAAGTATGACTCATCTTGGGAAATCTGACTTGCGGTGGCTTGGAAAAATGTGTACAGGAGTTAATTCTGCAGGTAACCTGTGTACACCGGAGATGTTTCTGGAGCTCCTCTGTGGAGCAGACAGGTACCTGTCAGAAATGAGGCAGACAAAGAGCTGGTAGGTGAGGGCTGAAGTGGGAGAGGACTCCAGTCACTCTCAGGCGCCCCGGGGTGACACCCGAGTGGCGGCTGGCAGCTGCCTCTGCAGGCCCTCGTTGGTTGTCCGGACCCTAGGAAGCAGCAGGTGGTGGTGCACTGCTTCCTTTCACCAGCACGTGGAAACATACTAGGACGCGAAGAGGTGCCCTGCGCGCGCTCGGGACGTCTGGGGAAGGATGGTGCCGGGGAGCTGTCCCGCGGGCGGGTCTACCACGGGGTCGGGCTGACCACCGCCAGCTTCAACAACACAGAGGGACATCCTCCGAGAGAAAAGACTTGCGGCTCAGGGACCGCGTCCCGACAGCCTCCCGAGGCCGCAGGGGCGGAGCCTCGCTGGGCGGGGGAATGGGCGGGGCCTTGAGCCCTAGAGGCGGGGCTTAAGGGCCACGCGAGGAGGGCGCGGTCCCCGGAAGCCGAGGCGCCGGGGCTGGGATTCCGACCGCTTCGGCCCCTCGGGGAGCTTGTGAGGCCGCGCGGCGCCTCACCTGCTTCCCTACCTGTCGGCGGGAGAAGAGCGCAGTCCCTGGCTGCAGCACCCGGGAGCCGCAGCGCTGGCACAGCACCGCCTTCCGGTTCCGGCCCTCGGCTGACACGAGCTCGCTCAGCTGCTCCGCTGGCTCCATCGCCGCACCGCCGCAGCCTCTGCGGCCGCGACCGCGCACGCGCGTCCCGGCGCGCTCGCTCTCGACTGCGCGGGCGCGGCGGGGCAGGGGCGGGGCGCGACCGATCGCCCACTCTGCGCAAGCGCCGCCTCCGTGTGCTACGCACGCGCCCTCATTCATCGCCCAACCGGAGTGGCTGGGAGTCCGTGTGGCTTTGTGACAGCGGCACTTCCTGGGACCAGTGGCAAATGCTGTCTTTGCATACACATCGGTCACTGGGCTTCCCTTAATGTTGGACAGATGTCACTGCGGAGAGCCTGACCCTTTAGTTTTCTGGACTTTTCAATTGTCTCATGAAGGGATGGGAGGATTCCTGGGGGGAGTGTGGAGGGAACCTGGGTGGGACCACCTCTCAGCAAGACGCTGCCACGCCACCTTCGTCTATAGTAAGCAACTTAGGAGTCATGTGTACCTTTGGGGTGTCGGGGGACAAAAGCGTGGTCTCTGTTTTAAATGGAGTGACCATTTATTATGTAGCAAAGTATTGTCTGTTTCCTTATAAGGGTTTCCACTCATTAACCCCAGCACAACGAGGCAGATAGACCACAGGGGTTGCTTTCCAGGGTCCCTAAATTCAGGCGCAGGTTTAAAATCATTGCTCTTCTTACACTGCATTTTTTCATCCCATCTAACTAGTCTACACTTCAGCTTATTGGTTCTAGTGCTACAAACAGGCCATGGAGGTTTCCCGAACTGGACAAGGGGAACAACCGTGGGGAGGGAATGGGGTGGGGGGAGACTAAAACCCCCTGGTGAAGGTCTCATCTACCCAACATACCCTGAACGTCCTTTGCTATCTTCATCATTCATTAGTTCCATGTTGACTAACGACACGTCACACATTAGGCTACACCTTGGGTATACCATGATAGGCACTTTGTATATGAGAATGTAGCCTAAATAGATTCAACCCCAATGTTGTTGTTGTTGTTAGGTGCCGTCGAGTCAATATCCGACTCATAGCGACCCTCATAGGGTTTTCAATGGCTGATTGTTTCGGGATTGCCTTGGGAGTGGATTGCCAGGTCCTTCTCCCATTTTTGCGGTGCTGGGGATTGAATTTGGGACCTCAGAGACTGCAGCACAGTGCTCTACCAACTGAGCTAAATCCCAGCCCCAACCCCAATGGCATGTTGATAAAAAAACAATCGCAGGAACAAATTACTGTAAATGCAAGCATAGATTGGGGAGTTAGAAAAGTCTTTATCTAGGTGACACTTTAATTAGGCATTAGGATTGTCAAGAAAGCAAGATTTCAGACAGATCTGATACATGAACCAGGGTGAGATCAAATTTAGGACTGGTTAGCATAAGAGTGACTGAAGTACGTTATGCCTGAGGAAGAGGTGGTAGTAGATCAGAAAGGTAGAATGGATCCAGATCACCATGAGTCTAATGCCATGCTAAGGAATTTGAACTTTATAACATAGGCAATGGGAATCCACTGAATTTGAGGACAGAATTAAATTCAGCATTTACCGTAATCTGCTGCATGTTAAATACTGTGATGATCATATCTGAGCTTCAGAAAGAACTGATGACAAAATGGAGAGCAGTCAGGCAAATAGAAGCCTATTACCTCATGAATCCGGCATAGGGATACAGGCTTGAGCTAGCTGGTAGCACAGGGAGCAAAGATAAGGGAATGAATTTGGAACAATAAAAGACAAAGTTGTGTAGTACTTAGAAACTAATTGTTGTTGTTGTTGTTGTTGTTAGGTGCCGTCAAGTCGGTATCCGACTCATAGCGACCCTCTGTACAACAGGGGAAACACGATTGTCAGTGCTTCTCTGCTGTTCATAGGGTTTTCAATGGCAGATGGATTTTTGGGAGGGGGTTGCCAGGTCCTTCTCCCAAGCCTACAGCTTCTGGTGTTCCCAGGCGGTCTCCCATCCAGGTACTAACCAGGCCTGACCCTGCTTAGCTTCTGAGATCTGATGGGATCGGATGCCACAGGGCTACAGCTGCAGGCTAGAAACTAATTAGATGTCTGTATTGTGAGGAGGACAAACAGATAAAAGCTTCCCTAGGTGAAGTACCTACGTGGTTGGTTGCCAGTTACAGGGGCTAGGAAAACAAGAGTAACTACTGAATTAGGGTGGTCTCTATGTAAGCATGACAAGGTGTATAAAACGGGGATGAGAAGAGGAGGAGTAAGTTTTACATGTTGGTTTTTCTGTATTCAGTTGTGGCTTCAGAATGTGAGTTATCTGTGAATTTGGTCTGAAAGAAGCCAGCAGTGAAGGCAGCCTAGGCACCATCAGTTCTTTACCTCCACTCCTTTCCTCCCCTGGATCTCTTCCTGAGATAGATGGGTCTCATTTCACAGGCTGTGGTTCAGTCAGCAGGCACAAGCCATCTGCTAAAGAAAGAGTCGTGGCTTTCTTTAGTGAAAATACTTCCTCTTGTGGCTCCTCCTTCCTTGGGCTCTGGGAACATCAGGATTTTTTGCAGTTTTGAAGGCCTTCTGTACAGCTGTTTATAACCCACGTCATAAATTGAAGGAAAAAGAAAAAGGACTAGGGTGACTTAAACCCCAAAATTCAAGTGGGCACTAAATGAGTTCATGACTGCCTCTTCTTTTTTGTTGTTTTTAAGTAAACTCCAAGTGTGAGAGGGGCCAATAAATACAGCAAATTCAGGCAAACATTTTCCTGATTAGAATCTCCACAGTTGTAAATACCACCTCTAACCTGTGTCTAACAGAGAAACAGCAGAGCTAGTTGGCAAACACTAGGTAAAAAAATTGAAAAGATGGGACCTATGCCTATACCCCAAAAAGTCTGCTGAAGGCAGAGCTACTTAGCCACAAACTCTTAGAGGCATTTGAGACAAACTGATTTTTAATATTTTCTTAAAAAAATACAAAGGAAATGAACTCTGTAGGTCAATACAACTTAGGTAGAGTACAGAGGGAACCCCAGAGCACAGGGAAAGTGCACCCTTATTCAGGTTACCACATCCCCATACTCCCAATACCCATACAGCAACAACTTCACTCCACCACACAGAGGAGCCGTGAATGGTAGCTCAGAAATGGTGACAGCAAAGGTTATTGGAACTAACAAAGGAGTTTTGGTTGTCCTTAATTATTCTGTCCTGGCATGAATAAAATTCACTCTAAAAACAGGTAAGGACAACTTATACCAGGAAGAATATGAAATGTACCAAACAGCAGTTTAAAAAAAAACAAACCCAAAGAACAAAACAAAAAGCACTCCTTAGCAGAAGGGTACCCTTAATAGAATGGGGCAGTAATCAGGTAACTGAACTACTAGGCTGCTGCCACCCCCACCCCATTCCCAAATAAATAGTGTGGAAGTGTAATGTAGTAGTTGATTCAAGACAAACACTGCCATGGCTACGTGAGCCCTGGCAGGGACTAAGATGATTATAACATCACAGGTACTTCGAGTTTATCCTCAGTACACTGAACTCCCACATTTATGCAACCTCCTTTCATCCCAACGTGTGCTCACTCTGTTATGCTCAGTCTCTGGGGGCAAGATGCACAACACTCTACTTGAGAAAGACCTTGGGGAAGTAAAAAGATCCTTCAAGTATAATGTCTTTCTCGGTCTTCAGATTATACGCCAGTGGTGCTCTAGGTTCACTCACGTTCCATCAAATTCAGTTCAGATCACTTATTCTAACCTCAGTTCTGATACAGCCCCCCAACCCCTAAGGGAGCATCCCATTACTCTCTTTCCTCAGCCCACAAAATGCTGACAGGGCTCTTCCTTTTGTTTTCCTCCACGATGGAACTGAGGTGCTCCTAGCTACCTGTAGAGTAGAAAAGATTTGTTCCTGGAGCAAAAAACGACTTGGATTTTACCAAGTGTATGCAAGCTGATGTCTTTCCAGTCATGTAGTCTGGAGCCTGTCCTCATCTAGCGGGCCACACTCACCTTAGTTCTCCACACTGTATGAGGCACAACATATATATATATTTTTTTCTCCCAAGCACATGTGAAGTTAGGAATGACAAGCAACTGCTCCCCAGACCTGAGGGAGAGGTGATCTGGTCTCTCATATCCACTCAATGTACATTCTCGTCCTTGAGTATCTGCAGCCCTCCTTCTGAGGGACATTACCAATGCAAGGAGTGTGTCCAGTAAGTACAGTTGTCACTGCACTGGTGCCTGGGATCACTGCACACAGGGAGAAACAAGTTCTGGAGAGGATCCTTGATTCTCCCGACAACTGTCCCTTGGGCCAGTCACTAGCTCCAGGTGGTGCTCCACAATGGTCACTTTTCTCGGAGGACACACACCCCAGCATCACAGCGCTGCGTTCCCATGGATGTCACAACTTCCCAGCTGTCGATGATTGGGTCATAGCACTCAATGCTACTGAGCAGGGAGTTCCCATCGTATCTGAGTGGGAGAAAGAAAACAGTGAAATGAGCATCCTCTCCCTTTATAGACAAGTCCTGCATCAAATCTGTCACCGGAGAGGTTTCCCCCCAACCCGCATTAGGTCTCCATCCAAAACGCAGACGGGACCACACAGCCTCCTGCCCTGGTTTCTAAATCCTCACCCTGCAATCGCATAGAGCCGTCCCCGAAGCACGGTGGCCCCCACATAGCATCGTGGAGTGGTCATGCTAGTGACAGTTGTCCAGGATTCAGTGCGAATGTTGTATGCTTCCACAGAAGAAAGGTGGGCTGTGCCATCAAATCCCCCCACCACATAAATATGGTCATTCAGCAGGGCTACGCCAGCACCTGGGGAAAGAGGGTATCGGTAAATGAACAACACACGAAGGCCAGCATCTCACTGCTGGAAACAAAGCATGGTCTCTGATGGCTGGCGGAATTCTGGGGTAGCGGAGGGATGTGGCTGTGGTCCAGAGAGGCCCAGAGGAATCTAGCACAGCACTAGTAAGTTCATTTGCAGACACTCCAACTAGGACGTGAGATGATAAAAGAACAGTGAAATGGTTCTCTCCTTCACTTCCGTTAGCCCAGAGTCCATCCCTCTTCAGTGGGAGAAAACAAAGAAGGGAAGCTGTCAGCAAAGGTAAAGGGAAGGAAAGGAGCTGTGACTGTGGTGATGATGCAATTTTTATCCAGAAGAAGAAAACTGGAACAGTACAGAGTTTTCTCCTCTTTTACACTCCAGCCTAGTCCACATCAGGAAGCTCTAGTGGAGGCTGGGGGTTCAGCGCAGAGGGAGAGCGCTTGCCGGACATAAGTGAGGACCTGGTGTCAACCCCTGGCACCAGAGTTTGCGGTGAGGGAAGCCCTGAGGGATGGGAAAAGCTACCCTTTTCTTCTTATACACTACAGGTTCTGTTTAATAAACATTTAACATGTATTACATATATAAAGCCTACAGCCATATCACTGGTGTCCGATCCCATCAGATCTCGAAAGCTAAGCGGGGTCGGGCCTGGTTAGTCCTTGGATGGGAGACCACCTGGGAACACCAGGTGCTGTAGGCTTGGAAGAAGGACCCAGTAACCCACTCCCAAAAAACAACGTGCCATTGAAAACCCTATGAATTGCAGAGAAGCACTGACAATAGTGTTTTGTCTGCTATATGCAAGGTTGCTATGAGTCCAACACCAACTTGATGGCATCTAACAACAACAATATATATATATATGTATATATATATAAATATAAAAAATTGTACTAGATATTCTATAATGCAGAAAGGGAACAAAAAGAATAAAAGAAGAATGCCTCTGTTTTTAAAGTACAAATTAGTTGAAGATATTTTTTGTTTGGTATTGTGGTTTGTTTTCTGGTTTTTTGAGACAAGGCCTTGCTGTGTAGCCCAGGCTGGCCTCAAAGTAGAGTCGCTCCTCTTGCCTCAGCCTCCTGAGTGCTGGGATTACAGGCATGTGCCACCATGGCCAGCCTTAGTTCAAAGTTTAAGCCATCTTTCTCCTCATTAATATTTAGGAAAAAACAGAGGCAAAGAGGAGACTGGAACCTGAACCACATTTTCAGTAAGTTTACAGTAAATAAGCAGGAACTACAACTCTGACTTACTGATACCCTGTCCTGTGACTATGCCACCACTGTGTGTGCAAAGATTTGACACACTGTCTGTTCTCTTTCCTCAGAGTTGGTCTTACCAGAACGCTTGGTGGCCATTGGTGTCACATTAGTCCAGTGTCCTGTATGGGGATCATATTTCTCAACTGAATTTAAGATATTCAAGCCATCATATCCTCCTGGAAGACAAAACAGAGATCATTCCACAAAGGAAGGAAAATCCTCTGGCCCACTCCCAGCTGGCCTTCTCTGGATGCTTCAGCTAGTTCTTTTCGTTTCAGTTGTCTCTGAGTTCTAATGACCCAAAGAGAAATCGGACAGTACCCTATTTTTACAGAAAAAGATAACTCCAGTTCATGGAAACATACTGAGCTAGACTAGCATTTTTGTTGAAGGAATTTAGCTATGAATTTAACTCTGGTAAAAAGAGATCCTGCCGAGACTCTGCTAACCACTGCTTTCTCCCCACCCCTGTGTCCCAGACCGGATACCTAGGCAGTAGATCACTCCACTGGCCACCACGAGTCCCGCACCCTCTCGAGCTGTCTGCATATCTCCCAGCATGCTCCACTGGTCAATGTTTGGGTCATAGCGCTCCATGCTGGTATGACGCCGGCTTCCATCGAAGCCTCCAGAGACGTAGATCATATCTGTTCATAATGAACAAATTACACACCACTAATTGACAGATCTCTAAGGACTCTTGTGTAAACAACTCCTCACGAACCCTCTAGATTTCTTAGAGCAAGAAGCAAAGTGTTATTTACTTATTTATTTATTTACTTATGTGGTTCTGGAGGGCTGAATCCAGGGTCTCATACATAATTTGCAAGCGCTCTGCCACTGAGCTGCACCCTCAGCCCCTTTTAACTATTTTTAAAACTTGAGACAGGGTCTCACTAAATTGCACAGGCTGCCTCTGGCCTCGAACCGTGATCTTCCTGCCTCAGCCTCCCAAGTTGCTGTGGTTATAGGCGTGTACCACCAAGTTCAGCAATAAAGTGCTTTTTAATGGGATGAGTCAATTAAATCTCAGAGACAAGGAAGATAGCACAGTAAAGACATCTAAAAAAAATGGTATATTCAGGAGTGGTGGTACACACTTGTAATCCCAGCACTTGGGAGGTTGAGGGAGGGGCTGCAAGTTCAAGGCCAGCCTGGGTTACACAGTGAGACCCTGTCTTAAAAAGGAAAAACAAAGTACTGAGGGTTGAAACTGGGGCCTTGAACATGCCAGCAAGTGCTCTACCACTGAATTGTACTTCCAGTCCCTCATTTATTTTCTTTGTATTTTTGAGACAGGGTCTTGCTAAATCATGCAGATTGGCCTCTGTCCTTGAACCTGCAATCCTGCCTACAAGCCTCCTGAGTAGCTGGGATTATAGGCATGTGCAAAAGCACTCAGCTTAAAAGGAAATTTTTTGGGGGGTACTAGGGGGTTGAACCCAGGCCTCGAACATACTTTCCAAGTGCTCTACCACTGACTGGCCTGCAGCCTCAGCCCATTTTTTTTT
Source organism: Pedetes capensis (assembly GCA_007922755.1). Taxonomy (NCBI): domain Eukaryota; kingdom Metazoa; phylum Chordata; class Mammalia; order Rodentia; family Pedetidae; genus Pedetes; species Pedetes capensis. The sequence continues at coordinate 46,479 of VMDO01002261.1, forward strand.
TTTTTTATCTTGAGTCAGGGTCTCAATAATTTATGCAGGCTGCCTCTGGCCTCTCACTTGTGATCCTCCTGCCTCGACCTCCTGAGTTGCTGGGATTACAGGCATGCACCACCAGGCCCAGCTAAAATGAAATTTTTAAAAGCATTTGAAGTCTACCATGGGAACTCACAAATATATAACTACTGCCAGTTCCCACCCAGCACACTGGAACTTGAATCACGGGCATTGTAGTTAGTGGTGAGAAATCCACAAATACCCAACTGCTTCTGTAACACGAATATTCCTCAAAGCAAAAAAAAGTATTTGATCTTCCCAATCCATCCTCCAAATGCCATCTCCTCCCAGACAACAAGAGAGGTAAGAGCATGGATCCAGCCACAGGCAGAGGGGACGCTGCCTGCGCACCAACCCTACCTCCCAGAGTGGTGGCTCCAGCAAGGCCTCGCCGGACATTCATAGGGGCCACGGAATACCAGACCCCATCCTCATCTGCTGTGTAGTCTAGACATTCCACCGAGCTGAGGCGGGAACGGCCGTCATAGCCACCGATCACATAGATGCGGTCATGTAGGGACACAGAGGCCACGTAGCGTCTCTTGCGAGTGATGCTCTGCAGATTTGGGAGAGAATTACACAGCATTTCAGTCCAGCCAGTCCTGGGCCTTTCCTTTCCCTGTCCTTCCTGTGTTTATCTATGTGCCTCCCTGCGGTTTCTCCCACCACCACGAACCTTCCTTGGGGAAGTGGTTCATCCTTAAGTGACCTCCAGCTGACTGCCTAATGCACGGAATGCCTGTGCTGCTCAGAAAGACACAAGCCCTCTGCACCTTTGCCTCATTCCAAAGCTTCCCAAAGACTTTACAGCTTTCTCCTTTCTCCTTTCCTTTACGTAAGGTACTGGGCTAAGAGACGGATATCCTTCCATAAAGAGGAAAAACATGGACAGATTTCTTATCAATGGGCCGGGATTCAAAGATCATAAAAGTAGGAGCCCTGATCAAGAGAGTCCCATGTCTTCTCAGAATTTGCTGTTGTGAGGGAAAGACACAACTGCTTCTAATTGAACACTGGTTTGATAAACACAATTCAACTCTTGAGTTCAGTTAAATACAGCCTGTCCAATGGAGCAAGCTGGGTGCCCAAACAGTGGTGGCACACTGAGTTTGACACAGGGCCACTGACATTTCTGCAGTCAAATCTTTTAACCTGAACGATCAAAACCTGTTTTATTAAGTACCTACTGTATACATAACACTGCCATCAGGAACACTATGCTATCACTAGGCTTTTCTCCCTGCAGGGGTGGATCACTACGGTCTAGGGTCAGGGACGGAGACCATGTAAGCTCTGCACCCATGAATGGTTCCACCACTACTTACTGGCAAAAAGCTCCACTCCTGAGTCTTGGGGTCATACTTCTCCACCACATCAATAGGAGACTGCTGGCTTCCAAACCCCCCAACCACAAGAAGTACTTCATTGGCTCCTAAAGACAAAGGCAGGAAGACAGAGGTGATTTCCCCTGCCTGGGTAACTATTCACAGGGAAGCATAAATAAAAACAGTTCTAGGCTATCTTGTTTTATGTAGCCAAGAGAAGCAACTTGAAATAGCAGACTCATCATAAGACTGTGTAATAGGAAGGTATTTTTTCTCACGACTCTAGCTCTTGAGAACTTGAATCTCAAATGTAAATTCTGGACATTGTAAATCCAGAAGGCAAACCTAAACATACCACTACACCATCTCAACCTGGTTAGGTGACTCTGGCTAACAATAACTGACTTCTGAAGTACAGGGTGGAGGCTAAAGGTATTCCCTGGTCTTCTCAGCCTGGAAAACCCACATCGGGAGTGCTTTGTAATGAGAAAGAAGCTCTTGCCTAACCTTATCACAGAAAAGTTGAGAGCTGAGGCTAAGAACCAAGTATTAGATTTTGTTTATTGTTCAGAAGAATGCGTATATTCAAAATGAGAAAAATACATATTTATTTCAAATAAACCCAGAGAGCTTCCTGGTAAAAATATTTAATGTCTGAGTATGTTAATTATCACAAAACATAAGTGAACCTTCAAAAACATGTCAGAGCACTACTAAAGGAACACCTTTCTCACACATACACCCACGTGCCACAGTCACGTGTGGCCCTCTTCATATACTGAGAGGAAGAGGGGCTGAAATCCTAGCCCAGAGAGGTCTTTTACAGACAGATGTTCTAGCCACCACATGAAGAAAAGGATCTGGGCATTTAGCTTACAGGGGATACATGCCAAGCGAATTACTGTCTGTGAGCAGCAAACCCCACTTCCAAAAATTACTCACTAGGAGAAAAAACATAGCTTGGTCACCTAAGGTCTTTCTTAGTATAGAGTTCCCATGAGGATGAGGAAATGAGACCATCCGCTGGGAAGTACAGGTAACTCAGAGGGATGTTGGATGCAGTCATTATAAATACAACACGGGGCCTGGCAACTTGGAATTTGCTCCCTTGGTGGGTTTAAGAACCTGTGAGGACCAGGAAAATTGTCCCAAATGTGGAAAGCCAAACTCCTTACATAACCAGAACTGGCTGCCCCTAACAAAAAAGGAACTTTCTAGAATGGGCTTGCCTAACAGTTATCTTGACCTAGCACAACCAGGGAGCCAGGTGCCAAGTGCTGGGATTACAGGAGTGTGCCACCATGCCAAACCGTGGTTTACAGAATGAAAATTGCATTTTGGATAAGCTAAAAAGGGTTCCTTATCTTTGAAAGACATATGTTGTAGTATAATGCTGTCAAGCCCAACTCATAGCAAGTACTGGGATTGAATTATATCCTATCTATAATTTACTACAAAATACATTAGCCATGAGTTCAGAATTGTTGAAATCGGGTGATGAGTATGGCAAATCTTTAAATTAGTCTGTTTTTATGTATGTTTGAGGTTTCTTTTTTCTTTTTCTTCCTCTTCAGTTGCCTGAATTTTGTTTTGTTTGAGGCATGGTCTTGCTCTGTAGCCCAGGTTGGCTTCAGATTCTTGATCCTCCTGCCTCTGCCTCTTTAGTGCTGGGATTAAAGGCATGTGACACCATGCCCAGCTTTAAAATTTTTTTAACTAACACATATACACTCACATAGTAACCATGTAGGTAACCTCATCTTCTAAGAGGACACTTGTCTTGTATACTTGCCAAGTAAAGTGGACCCTTCTGCAAAGTGACCCAGCAGGCAGCTCCTTCCAAACAAGAAAAGCACCTGAGCGCAGGACCCATTAAGATTAGTCTAATTTTATGTGTCTAAAATTTCTTTCAGCTGGAAGTGGCCAGAATCCCACGTTCTTATTTCTTCACAGCAGAAATACTGCCCTACCTTTCTGCCCTCTTCTCATGCCACCTATTCCCTTTCTCACTTCAACATAGAAAGCCAGCCTGCTCCTTCTATCCAAACACTTCCCCTTTAGGTGTACGTGACCAATTTCCACTTCTGTGAGAGAGAATAAGGCTAATAACTGAAATAAAATGCCTTATTTGGCATGCTATTCTAACTTGAGTGTAAATTTAATTTTGCTCAGCTATATGAAGAAGAGTTATTACCTTGGTAACTAGTTTAACAACTTCTGTAAATAGACGGGGTAGAGGACATGGTGGTGAGAGTAATCTACCCTTTAAGGCACTGCCAAGATGCTGAAAATCTAGTTGAAATGCTTCAGCATTTTCCTCAACACAGTTCCTCAACACAGAACCACATTCTCATCCTTCAAGGTCAGGGCAATAAGCAAGTTCTCTGACCAGAAGGAGCGCTTTCTGCTACTTAGAGAAATAACAGAAAATGAATCTCTGAAGAATCTTCTGGGTTTGCTGGCTCAAAAGTATTTCATTGGTTTTAGTTCAATTAATGCAAAAAAGAAACAGAGCTTTGGTATTAGTGAGTAAACTTAGCTCCCTTGATACGGAAGAAAAATTGGCAGCTCAGACAACATTAATTACCCCAACAGCATGTTCCTAGAGCAAATGGAACTGAAGCTAGGGCCTAGGCATGCTACACAAAAGTCCCACCACTGAGCTACACAAATAGTACCTGCCCTTTTTTTTTTTAAGGCAAAGTCTCTATGTGGCCCAGCCTGGCCTGGAACTCTCAATCCTCCTGCCTTTACCTCCCAAACACTAGGATTACAGGTGTGTGCCAGCAAGCCCAGCGAAACAGTTTTTCTACTTAATGTGTCCAATCAGCTGCATAAGGCGGCACATGCCTGTAAAAGCCTGTAACCCCAGTTACTTAGGAGGATGAGGCAGAAGAATCATGAGCTAAAGGCCAGAGTTTCAGTTTGGCCGCATGAAAAGCGATCTGGAGGTTGGTTATACAACATTTAATTCTATTCGTCTGCATACCTAAAGATGGTTAAAATACACTGTATATTTCACCAACATAAAAAGACAAGGCCACCAGGTATAGTGCACACACCTGTAATTGTAGCACTTGGGAGGCGGAGACAGGAGGATTATGAATTCGAGGCCAGCCTTTTCTACAAAGCAAGACCCTATCAAATACAAAAACAAAACAAAACACCAAACTAAAATAAAATAAAAAGCCTTCCATCCAGAAGTTATATAAATGTTTTCCTATTAACTTCTACATTGTTTTTCACGTTTTTCACATGAACATGGTGTTAATACTTATTTTTTTGTGTATGTAACATATGATGTACAGATAACGTTTTGTCATCCGGCAGGAATTAACAGAACAGTACTGTGCATAATACCTTCAAATGCAGTATCTTTTGAGTGGGGAATTACGATGGTTTTTAGGTTTGCTTCTCTGTATCATAACATTAACCATGGTGCTTTGACACTAAAGGAACATAGGAGATGAACACCATTTGGCTTAAATCTATCAATGAACAGCTTAGTTATCAATTAACATCCTAGCACGTATGACTCTATTCAGGTAAAAACAAAAAAAAAGAAAGAATAGAAATAAAATTCTCGCCGGGTGTAGTGGTACACGCCTGTAACTCCAGCACTGAGGAGGCTAAGGCAAGAGGAGCAACAGAAGTTCAAGGCCAGGCTGACTCTGGGCCAGCCTGGGCTATACCGCAGACTCTATCAAAAAAACCACCAGAAAACAAAACAAAACAACCTCATACACACAGAAATAATTCATAACCTACAAAATATTTTTATACACTGATAACTAGGTTCTTGGGACAGTGAAGTAGAGAGCATAGGAAATGGAAAGTGAAGAAATACCTGCGTATTCTGTTCTAGTTACCATGTTAGACATCTCATGTACATTATCTAATTTAATCCCCCAGTGAGCCAGTAAGATAAGAAACTAACCCTCATTTTACAGATCGAAGCATAGGCTCAGTTAAACTGACCTTGTGTCCAACCAGCTGTTGGTGGGGATGAGATTTGAATCTAGTCTGCTTGGTAAAATTAGAGGAAACACAGGTAGCACTTACCATGTGCCACAAACTGACCTAAGCCTTTACATAAATCACTTCACTTATTCTTCACAGCAGCTTTGGAGGTAGAGGCTAGGATAATTCCCATTTTACAGATGAGGCAATGGAAGCAAGAGAAGTTACGTTTCTTGCTCAAGTTAACACATCCAAAAAGCAGTAAATTGGGATCAGAACCTACAAATCTGGCTCCAGAGGCCAGGCTTTTAACTATGTTGTCACTACCAAAATCCCTGTCTTTTCTAGTGTATTGGGCTCCTTTTTCTTTCTCTTTTAATTCTAGAAGGGAACAAACAAACAAACCATAAGGGGAAGGGGAGAGGTGGGTGGGAGAACACCACATTTACATGCCATTCAAAATAGTATCTTATTCCCAAAATCTAAAATTACTGAAATAAAGTTATAATATATTACATAATACTTGACAATTTACAATGTGCTTTTATACTTTATCTCATTTAATTGCCAAATAATGTAAAAGACATACGGAAATAATCTTGGTTTATAGGAAATAAAGCTTAGAATAGCAGTGACTTATCTAAGATGACACAATAGAAGATTAAAAACAGATCAGAAATGATGTCTTTGTACTTATAGAAGGCTGGTTTTTTTGGGGAAACAAAGTTAGCAAGTTGAATAAAAGTAGAGATTAAAGATAGTACCATCTTTAAGTGCACAGTGAGCAGAGTAGAATGATCTTTTCAACTACCTTATGCCACCTGCAAAAAGCAGTGGAAAAATATCCCCTTGTTCTGCAAAGATGCCAGCTTACCTAGGCGGGCCCTTGTCCTGGGTCCCTGCATCTGACTCCGCAGTTCAGGCCTCAGGTGAAACTTCTTTGCTTCGTCAACCAGATCTCTGCACTGTAAACTACAGCGGATGAAAGGCTGAAAGACAGCGGAGAGTGGCATGAGCCACACAGGCCATTTCTAGTACACACCGCTACGCAATTCATGCAATTTGTAGAAATCAGTTTCCGAAGGCCTGTGGTTCCAAGAGGACTGCTGGTCAGGATACTGCGGGTTTCCAGATGGGATTTTTAAAATTTATTTTTATTTTTTAAGTAGATAATATATCACATGGATCAAAAATCAAATGATGGGTTAGGGGTACAGAGCTCAGAGGCTGAATGCCTGCTTAGCATGTGCAAGGCACTTCTGATCCCTATACATACACAATCACGAGCAAAAAATCAAATAATATAAAAAGATACATTGAGAAGTCCTCCCCATCTACCTCTGCACTTACGTGAAATTACTTCTGTTAGCTTGTACATCCTTCCACAAATTATATGAATACAAGTACATAACAATCGGTGAGATTCACTTTCCCCCATGCTAGGGACTGAACCCAGGGCCTTGCACATACCAGGCAAGCAGTCTACCACTGCACTGGATCACCACCCCAATTAGTAAGAATTTTAAAGGAAAAACAAAAGACTTCTGTCATTTTCTGGGGTGACAGGGAAAAATATGTTTGCTGAAACTACTTCCCTAAAGTTACAGCACAGTCACAACCCCCACATCTATTTCCACTGGGTTCTGTACTGGCTTTTGCCTCCCCAGATGCTCCAGATCCCCCTCCACTCTGCTCTCCGGCTCAGAAGACTGGTCCTTGTGAACTATGTCACTTAGGCTCCCCTCTGGCTTCCGGTGGGGATGGGTCCCACCAAAGCTCAAGGCTCTTGTCAAGACAGTGACTCTAGGTGACCCTCTTTCCTTTCAGGTTCTGGTAACCACTTCTCAACCTTAGCCTTTCAGGCTTACGGGATGTTAACAGTTTGGGTGGTCTATACCTATGTGATTTCACTGTCTCATTTCTCCACACCTGCACCTCTTGACCCAGCTCCTTTATATAAGTAAATGCTCCTTAAAACTGCACCACTTTGACCATGCCATCTGTTTCTTTTCAGGATCCTGATTAATACCAGCTAGAATTACACAGCAAACCTATTAATGTGACCCAAGTTTTCAGTAGACATTGGAAAGGAAAATAAATAGTAGCCGCAAATACTTATGTATAACACATGGTTATAAAAGTGTTTGCATATTAACTTACTTCATACTGACAACAACCTATGACATAGATGCTCTTATCATTCTGTTTTATAGATGAGAAGGGGAAGGCACAAATACATTAAGTAATCTGCCTACAGTTCACATAGTAAGTGCTGCATTTGGGATTTCAGCTCCCTCATTCTGACTCCAGAGTCTGTGCACCTAAGGACAATATAAAGAACTGGACGCAAGGAGATGTGGTGGGTTGTAAGAAAAAAATCACAAACAGGAAAAAGTTAGGTTTGAGATGTGACACTAACGAGCCTGCAAGTTTTCTAAAGTAAAAAACCAAGCTGGTTGTGGTGCGCGCACTTGTAATCGCAGCACTTGGGAGGCTGAGGCAAGATGATCTCATGTTTGAAGCCACCAACGCTACATGGTAAGACTCTGTCTCAAATTCACCCCTTCAAATAAATAAAATGAACAACTGAGAAACTGTTTTTGTGGCTAACTCCAAAAAGATCCAGGGCTGAGCCAGCAAGAACTCACTCCCTGGCCTAGGTGGCCCTTAGCTATGTGTTATAAATCAATGTTCCTCCAAAGTACGGTCCAGGTAACACAGGTGGTATACATGGTAAAATTTATGAAACATACCTCAAAGAACTTACTTTAGAGAAACACCTTTTTTTTTTTTGCGGTACTGGGGGTTGGACCCAGGGCCTTGCGCCTGCATGCTCTGCAAGTGCTGGGCCACTGGGCTACACCCCCAGCCCATTTGTACTTTTTGAGACAGGGTCTCCCTAAATTACACAGACTGCCTCTGGTCTCGAACTTGCGATCCTCCTGCCTCTGCCTCCCAAGCCGCTGAGATTACAGGCATGCGCCACCATGCCCAGCTAGAGAGACACTTCTATAAACTCACCACGGGGCCAAAGATGAAACTAAAATGCATCAAAAGACTTTCCTGCTGGATTTTACTGTAGGTCAAAAATACAGGTTTGCTAAGCAAAGCATCTGTGGGCTTTTTTTCAGGGCAATTTGTAACAAATTATGTTTAACAGAGAAGAGGAGAGAGTTCATAATCTGATGCTGCTTAAATAAAACCCTCAAGGCATGTACAACAAAAAGATAACACAACACAAGGTTAAATTAAATCACTCCTGTGCCAGGAGTGTGACTTGCCAGGCCTGGGGGGTACCCAGCACACCTCTCTGGCATCACTTAGGGAGGCAAATCAGAAGATTTATTGCATACATTGAAACGATCGATTTGGGGTACACAATACTAAAGCTGCAATGCAGACCTGCTGGAGGTTCTGGATACTGAGTGTCCCGCGTGACTTACCTCAGCATCTATTACATCTGTAATGTACCTGGGGGTCAGCAGGGGCATCCGAACATACTGCAGCAGGTCAGGCAGGGATTCTTCTCGCTCCTTCTTGGCATGCTTCACCCAATTGATGACAGCTTCAAAGACCGGCTCTTCAGAATCCACCTGCCAATGTATGATTGCACGTCACGGATTTCTGCTCTCCAATTAGCCCAGAGTCTCAAAAACTAACCATGTTTACTTTTCCTTTCTGTTCCCTGTTGCCCACCACCATTAGGTCCCACCTCCCCAAAATAGCTATGCTTTTGACAAAGTGATCTTTTCAGACATAGGATAAGAATTAAAGTCAACTTGGGTTTAAAATAAAAAAATCTTAGATACATTGTACCTACAAAACCATCAGTGACATACAGGCCTTCACTTCAGAGTCTTCCCTATTCCTGAATTTTTGTCTGATCATTTCCATGACTTTAGGGAGAATGGGTAATCTGTTGCCCTAACTAAAACTGGTTATTGAAATAACTTTTACTCATAATTACTGTCTAATGAGCTCTAGGATCACCCTCAAACTGTTCCCTCAAACCTCTGAAGCAGAGGTTTCTCTTATATATTGTACATATTGTTGCAATTTTTGAAGCATGGCCACTTAGCATTCAAGTAACTACCATGCATAAGGCACTGTGCTACTTGGGATGATTAATATATAATTCCTGTCAGATCTCAGAAGCTAAGCAGGGTCGGGCCTGGTTAGTACTTGGGTGGGGGACCGCCTGGGAATACCAGGTGCTGTAGGCTTGGGAGAAGGACCCAGCAACTCACTCCCAAAAAACAATCAGTCACTGAAAACCCTATGAATAGCAGAGAAGCACTGACAATAGTGTTTCATCTGATGTACAGAGGGTCGCTATGAGTCGGACACCGACTTGATGGCACCTAACAACAACAATGTATAATTAATCGTGGGGAACTTAGGTCTAGACTTGCATATGACAAACTTGATAAGGTAAGACACACCCTCTACGGCCTATATTATATTGCCAGAAGGAAACTATATTATACTGTCAGAAGCAAACTATGTCCCTCCCACCAGCCCCTAAGATATATTTGCTCTGAGAGATACCTCTCAGAGTATCACTGTGACTAGATTCAAAGACCATCTTGTGGACTGTTTCTAAGAACTGCGGTACTCCAGAAGCAGAGAGTTCATTCATTCCATGATTTACTGAACCTCTTACTAAGCGCAAGGCTCATTAATTAGAAAACCAAACAATCTGTTATTAGTACATACTATCCTGGAAGGGTACAAGGGATATGGGACAGAACGATAGACTTCCTGATTTAGACTGATGATCAGGAAAGGCTTCCCTGAAGAGGCAGTAAGTGGAAACAGAGGAGCAGATGCCAGGGAGAGTAAGAACACCCTAAGGCAGGCAGAAGAGTACGTCCAGAAGCACCAGGCCGGCCGCACCGTCCAAGGTGGTGGCTGCTAGCCATGTGTTGTTATTTACGTTTAAATTAATTAAAATCATATAAAAATTTCAACTGCTCAGTTGTACTAGCTACATTTCAAGTGCCAGCAGAACATGTCAAATTGGACAGCACAGATCATTTCCATCTTTATAAAAACAGTTCTACTGGATAGCACTGTCCTAAAGCAAGAACTGGCAGCTTGAGAAAATGACAGAAGGCTAGCGCGGAATAAATGAAGGAATGGAAGAATGGTAACAGATGAGGCTGGAGAGGTAAGCAAGAGCCTGGTCACACGGAATCAGAAGACTGGATTTTACACTAAGAGCAACTGGAAATCATTAAAAGTCTTCAAGAAGGCTAGTAACATATCAGAGTTTTTGTAAGATTACCCTAGTGACAACAGTCAGAGCAGCTTGTTGTTGTTGTTGTTGTTGTTAGGTGCCGTCGAGTCGGTATCTGACTCATAGCGACCCTCATAGGCTTTTCAATGGCTAAGTGCTTCGGGATTGCCTTGGGAGTGGATTGCCAGGCCCTGCTCCCATTTTTGCGGTGCTGGGAATTGAACTTGGGGCCTCAGAGACTGCAGCGCAGCGCTCTACCCACTGAGCTAAATCCCAGCCCTTAGAAGGGGCAAAAGCTGGAAGATTAGTTAGATGCTACTCTGGTACAATAGGCAAAAGATGACGGTGTTTAGACAAGAGTTATGGCAGTGATGATAAACAGATGTACCAGACAAACACTTGGGAGGTCAAGCTAACCCAGCCTACTGATGGGTTAGATGCCAGGGAGGATGCAGGATGGCACTCGTGATTTAAAAAAAAAAATCTTAACGCCTAGCAAATAATTTTCAGCTGATGCATGCTACACTCTGACACAGTCTAGGTTTAAATTAGATACATCAGTTTAAAGATGGGCTTTTTCAGTCCTGAGTGGAGCTTCTTGACTTACTGAAGACAAACCAGAGCTGCAGAGAAACTAAACTAGGGGGGAAAACCCAACATTAATGCCTCACTAAAGAGAAAACTAAATGTTCTGCACAATTCATTTTCACAAAGATTTCTCTTACTTATTATTTATCAGGCACTGGCATCCTCATTTAACGCTCAAAGCAGCCCTATGAACTAAATACTAACATTATTTACATTTTATAGAAGAGGAAACAGAAGGTTGGCACTTAGCATATGTCAGACAGTTAAGACTATACCCATGCCTGACTATAAAACGCATGTTGTTTTAACCAATATTAGAGTTTTATTATTACTTTATTTTTTTTTTTTTGCGCAGTACTGGGGGTTGCACCCAGGCCTTGTGCTTGCATGCTCTGCAAGTGCTGGACCACTGAGCTGAACCCCCAGCTCATTTTTTTTAACTTTTTGAGACAGGGTCCCACTAAATTATGCAGACTGCCTCTGGTCTTGAACTTGCGATCCTCCTGCCTCCTCCTACCGAGTTGCTGGGATTACACGTGTGTGCCACCATGCTCGGCTTATTTTTTTTTTAAAGTCTTTTGCTATGTCATTTGCTAAGTCATTCCAGAAAAAAAGCAAAGGCCAGTGTTGACACATATGTAAGGAAAACTACATAACAGAGCTCTCAAACTGTTTTTTTTAAATCTTAGATCTTGAATAAGGTTACTTGCTCTCTGTGTTTCAATCTTATATTATTCCAAAATCTACCATAGTTCCAAAATAAATGATTCTTATTACAGCTTCCTGATTTGGATAATCAGAAACAAAATGACTGCAGGATGAGCTCACAGCTTAAGTGGCTAAGGGAACAGACTCAAGAGCCTGACTGCCTTGATCTGAATCCTGGCTCTACCATTTGGTAGCTGCGATATAATGGTTAACTTCTGAGCCTCAGTTTCTTCTGAGAAACGGGGATGTGAGAATTAAGATAAGACCATCAGGAATGGTGCTTTGGGAATAGAATGGAAGCTCAAGGGCTGGAACTATATGTCAGTGGCAGACAGTTAGCCTATTTGCCTTAACAGGAGCAAGGCCCTGGGTTTGATCCCCAGCACTGCAAAAACAAAAACAAAAAAAGCTCCAAGGGCCAGGGATTTGTGTCTATTTTTTTCTGGGCACATGGTAAGCACTCAATATATATTTACTAAGTGAACTGACAGTAAAAACTGAGTAAACACTGCTATTTTATTATTATTTTTATTATCATACGAACTTCAGGTCTAGTGCTCATTATATTCAATGTATTTTCTAATATATGGACAAATCAAGAAAAATCAAAGCTATTCCAGCAAATTACCAGTTTCCAAGTCTGAAGAATACTTGTTGGGGGACTATACTTGGCATGGTGGCACAAGGATACAAATCCTACACTGTGTGTGGGGGGAACTGAGATTTCAGCAGTCTTCACTCAGCAGGATTCATGACAGCAGCCTCTGATGTGAAACAGTATGTCAAGTCAGTGAATAGTTCCTCTTTAGCTGGGACTAACACTACCCACCTGTGCACATCAATTTCCTATCAGAGCAGTCACTATGGGAGGGTATAAGAAAAGGTTGGCTAATGTTTGATAAGAAATACTGGTACATTTAAAACCATTTATAACATTATGTAAAAATCCTACCTCTAAAAAAATAAATCAGGGAGTAATCATTTGGTTTGCATAAGGATATCAGGGCTGGGGATCTAGTTCAGTGGTAGAATGCTTGCCTAGCATGTGTGAGGCCTTGGGTTTAATCCCCAGCGCGCGCGCGCATGCGCGCGCACACCCCCCCCCCAAATGAAAAACAAAAGGTGTATTATTATAGAATTTCTTTAAGTAGCAAATTCCTCCTATAGCATTTAGACCATTAATCAAATTTTGATTCTTTCCAATAAATCTCTTGTCTAAATTGAGGTATACCAGGCTGGGATGTAGATCAGTGGCAGAGGGCTTGCCCAGCATGTACAAGGCTCTGGGTTTGATCCAGGTAAGATACACACACATACACAAAAGTAAATACACTGAGGTACCCTTACCAAGGTGCCACTAGCTCCTAAAAGTTCACTAATTTAAAATTCATTTTCTTGATGGGCGTGGTGATGCATGGCTATATTCCCAACAACTCGGGAGATAGAGGCAGGAAGACCGCAAGCTCGAGGCCAGAGGCAGCTTGCGTAACTTAGCAAGACTCTGACTCAAGATAAAAAATGGGCTAGGGGTGCAACCCAGTAGTAGAGCGCTTCCGAAGCACAAAGCCTTAGGTTCAACCACCAAATACCACACACAAAAAAAATTAAATTAATTTAAAAATCATTTTCTTCTTATGACCAGAGGAGAGTGAAAAGGAGAAAAAGAAAAAAAGAAATTTCAGCCTGCCTAGAGGATCTAATTTCTCCTAACAGGGTGAAATAAAATCCAACAGTAGACTGTCATCCTACATTTGGCTCTGCCACGTATTTTTTTAGAAGCTAATAACTAAATTAAAAACTCAGGCCACTAGAGATTAGTGCTACAGGCTTCAAAGGTATCTACTACCCCATACTGGACCTCTCACTCTCATTCTCTGCCTAACTATAAACCCACATAACAAAAAAACTGCTGATCCACTGACTAGTCCTGATCTAGAATTGTGATTGACTAAGATTCTTCTTGCTGGCTTCAGTCACTTGAATGCCTGACCGGCATAGGTGGATTTCCCTGTGCCATGTGAAGCACTACTCTAACACCCAGGTCACATGTCCCTTCCTCCCATCCCCTTGTTTTCCAGTAAGGCAGTTATGGTCTGGCTCCTGATCCACGCCTGGGCAAAAGTTTACTCTTCTTTCTTCTATGCAATTGTCTAACCTTGGAGAAGCTCATCACTCTCATTATACCTCAATTTTTTTTTTTTGTCTGTCTGTCCATCTCTACTACTGTACTGTGAATTCTCTAAAAGCAAGAACTGTATCTTATCCAGTCTTAGATGCACAGCACCTGGCATAGTAATTGCTACATAATAGTCTCAGTAAATGCTTGCAAAATGAGCATGAGTATAGTAATAGGATTCTACAGACATGTACCTTCCTTCTAATTTCTGCTTATTCCACACTGTTGAATAGTGACTCGTAACCACTGGGATCATATATTTAATGGTGGAAAGTGGCAAACTCCTTCTCCTTACATATGCAAGTAAACCAAAACCTCTGGACAATACAGACACTTGATTATGAAGCTCTGATGCAGTAACACAGTCACTCTACCCTGCTGTGCAAGCTTTCTAAGGGCCCAGTTTTAAAGAAACTATAACAAGAAGCCAAATCTGTACCTGAATTTCATCGCACTTGATTAGCTTTTCCACCTCTCCTTGACTTAGCAGAATGAACTCTTCATGCTGTACCACTTCAGGAAAATGCTTCTGGCTAAAAACCTCAGCTGCTTGCATCAGGTCAACACAATTGTGAGTTTCAGCAAAATCCCTGATACCCAGGCAGTTAGAAGGGTCCAACTGACTTTCTAAGAACTCACAGCAAGCTTGCTTCACACCTAGGACAAACACAGGCAGTGAATATGCTGGAGGATACTTGGCCAGGTGAACTGGTCTTGTATTCTTGGATCTCAACAGCTTTTCTGCAAGTTATCAGAAGAACCCTGGCTCCACACCTAATACACAGATTATGAATTTTATGCGTAAGGGATGCAAATCTGATTTTTGTCTTATATGTTGAGTTACTTTCAGTAAGACCATTATACCTGAGTTGCTTCATCTTTAAAATGAGTATAGCAATGAACTACTTCCAGGGGGCAGGAACACAATTAAACAAAAACTACCAAACTTTTGGGAACCAATCTATAAAATCAATTACTAGCTGGGTGTGGTGGCACATGCCTGTAATCCCAGCAACTCAGGGAGCAGAGGCAGGAGGAGTATAAGATTAAGGCCAGAGGCAGTCTACACAATTTAGCAAGATCCTGACTCAAGATAAAAAAATTAAAAAGGGGCTGGGAGTGCAGCTCAGTGGTAGAGAGCTAGCAAAGTATATTTGAGGTCCTGGGTTTAGATCCCTACCCCCGCAGTACCACCAAAAAAGAAAAGGGGAAAAAAAAAAAAAAAGAAAAAGAAAAGAAAAGAACCTAATTATCAATTACTAATTCAGCATGATGTGCCTATTTTCTACTCTACATCAAAATGTCTTAAGATTCCGGTGAAGATAAAACAGAAGACACTATAAACAATCCCATACATCTCTAATTCAAAAGTTCAGAGTAGGGGCTAGGGATGTAACTCAGTGGTAAAGCAATGTCTAGCATCGTAGCCACTCAGGAGGGCTCAGGTTTGATTCCTGGCATAGGGTAGAGTATAAACTTAACCTTATAACTGTGCACTAATATAAAAGCTTCACACTACTTCAATCTTGTACTAAGAATGGAAAATGTTTCAATTCTGTGTATCTAAGAACTGAAAATAACTGGAGGTTAAAAAAGACCAACCGGTTGTGGTGACACATGCATGTAATCCCAGCACTTGGGGACTGACGCAGGAAGAGTCTGGGCCCAGGCAGAGGTATTATATACTGAGTTGTAGGCCAGCCTGGTCTATGTATCAAGACCCTGTCTCCAAAATAAAATGGAATGAACAAATAAATAAATACAGATTGGAAGCTGGGAGGCCATCTCTAATTCAGTGAAAACCTTATACTTTCATTTTTTGCTCAGTAATTTAAATTTTACTTGTTTATTTTCCCTTCTTTTTAAATGAGTATTTTTACTTCATGTACAACTTAATGCATTTCATTATAACATACCATAATGCATACCACCGTACACTGCTCATGTTGACCTCCCAAATTACCCTCTCATGACCCCCTCCCCACCTCTAGTCCTCCTTCTGTGTGCATGTCTTGTTTATGTGTACATATATATGTTTATGTTATATATACACATACATAAATTCAGATTTTGCCCTTGAAAGTAAAACGTGATTATTTCTCTTAAGTCTTGCTATTTAGTTCAGGCTGGCCTAAACTTCCAATCCTCCTGTCTCTGCCTCCCAAGTGTTGGGTAAATTTTATTTATTTTGAGACAGTATCATGCTATGTAGCCTAGGCTGGCCTTAAACTCTTGATCTTCCTGTCTCAGTTTCCCGAGTGCTGGAATTATAGGTGTGTGCCACTATACCAAGCCACATTTTATTTTTTAATAGTTACTTTGTTTCAAAAATTTGAAGATCCAGAAAAGTTTACCATGAAAAATCTTCCTAGCCTCCCTATCAACATGGCCACATAACTATAGGCAGATAAACTGTAGGCAATAAATATTATCAGTTTCTTTGATTTCCTTATAGGGATACTGTATACATGTACACAAGAAAATGCATTTATTTTCCATTCTTCCACTTTTTCAAAACAACAGTGTAAGTGTTCTCTTTTATACAACCAGATACACGTATGTGGAGTGGTTCCTTCATATTGTTATTGATAGCTGACCTTCCATTGCTCAAAGTTTCAAAAGACATGGGCAGTAAACATGAGTGCCCATTGTCTGGTCTCCATAAGTCTCATAATTAAGTTTCTATCAGGTTAAAATATTTCCAAGGACACTTTGTTATGAACAATAAGCAACTTTTTTCTCCTCTTCTATAATTTTTTTTAGTGCACAACTTAATGGGTATCATTATGGCATTTCTATATATGCATATCATTGTACATTGCCTGAATTATACCAACTTTTAATGTCTGTACCTTTCAGCTGCAGCAGACAGGCCGCGGGGAGCAGTTCTTGTACATTCTCCACTGTTACATGTACTGTTTCTGTGTACACGAAGTCCAACAGGATCTCCATGGTAGAGGCAGTTAAGCCTTGGATGTCAACATAAGGTTTCCCCTTCTCTGAAAGCTGAAAGGTCACAGGGCATGAAAACATGGTGGTTATAATTCCACAAGATACGGGCAGAAGCTTGAATTCAAAAGCTTAAAGGAATGTAAACAATATTAAATACAACTCTTTAAAAATTTACAATCTATTTTGTTTGATTTGTATAAAGCAAATACGGCAAATGTTTGTAGCTTTTCAAGTGCACTGGGCATTTCTCTGTATCCTCAGGTATAAACAGAGGTAGAATATCAATTTCACTAGAAAGTAATTTAAAATCCTGATTCTGTATTAAAACATGAATACATTACAGAATAGAATACAAAAGTCCCATGTACGTACTACTAGTGTCCATAAGCTTTTAAGATAAAACAAATTTTTAATGAAGTTTCATTCTGGAGACTACTTTGTGGGTTGTAACTCCACCCCCTCCAGGATTACCACATTTCCATCAGGTGTCCCTGGACCACACTAAGTAACAGTGAATAGGAGCATGCAGACCATCCTAAGCAGCTTTCTGCTTAGACACCAGGTAGGGTGGTGCACACCCGTAACCCCAGCACTTGAGAAGCTGAGGCAGGAGGCCTGCCTGAGCTACACAGTGAGACTCTGTCTCAAAAATAAAACTAACTAAATAATAGATAAAGGCAGAGCCATCTGAGTGTTTTCTTGCATTATCAGTGTTGTTTGTTTGTTTGAATCAGGATCTTGCTATGTAGCCTGGGCCAGCTTCAAACTCCCAATCCTCCTGCCTCAGCCTCTAGAATGTTGAGATTATAGGCGTGCTCTATTACACTTGACATTTTTTTTTATTGGACATTTTTAATGTACACCTTAATGTGATTCATTCTGACATGCTTTTCATTGTGACATTTCCATATATGCATTTTTGTGTGTGTGTGTGTTACTGGGGGTTGAACCCAGGGCCTCGCGCCTGCATGCTCTGCAAGTGCTGGACCACTGAGCTGCACCTCAGCCCATTTTTTTTTTTTTTTTTTTACTTTTTGAGACAGGGTCTCACTAAGTTAAGCAGACTGCCTCTGGTCTCGAACTTGCGATCCTCCTGCCTCTGCCTCCCCAGCCGCTGGGATCCACATATGCATTTTGATGAACATTATTCATATAGGTTACCCCTTACCGTCCCTTATGCTTTCCCTCCTCCCACCCTCCCCATCTAAGTCTTCTCTTTCACTTGGTAATATTTTTCTATATGTCCTTGGGTTCCAGTTCTGTTTAAGATAGAAACTTTTCCTGTAGTAGTCTTTGTTTTTATCTTGTTAGAACAATTACATGCATTTTCTAGACCATTTATATTGACACCATTCTTATCTGCCCCCCCTTTTATTTTGATCCGACCTTTGAATAGGATTTTTCCTTCTTACACTTGACTTTTTTTTAAAAAAGAGGTTTTTTTAGTATCAGTTTTTAAAGAAAGAAATAATCGAGGATAAGAAAGAATTCCTTTATGAAACTCCACACTAATTTCTGAATGTGGAAAAAAAAATAGTGCTAACTTCCTTCAAGCTGACAAAAAGCAGGATGCCCAATACATAACTAACAGTCAATAGTACTGGTCCATGTCATGCTCAGCTGCTACTGGTTGACACACTCCTTACCCAGTTAAAGGCCAACAGCTTCTGATGCTCTTGGGCAGATCCCATGCAGAACACTACATGACAGAGATCTGTAATGCTACATTATACGAGATCACTTTAGAATTAGTTTACATTCGCTAGATGGAGCTGTCAGGCTTCTGTTTCTCCTGCTAGTCATGTAACTAAACACTAGCCCATAGCATCATAAACTTATACTGGCTTTAAAATTAGATTGTAGAGTATAAAATCTGTATTTCAGAGGCTGAGGTGGCACAGTCGCTAACAACTGGGCCTTAGGCCAGGTGTGGTGGCGCATGCCGTAATCCCAGCAAATTGGGAGGCAGAAACAGGAGGATCTTAGAGTTTGCTGTCAGAGGCAGCCTGTGTAACTTAGCAAGAGCTTGCCTCAAGAGAAAAAATAAAGCCAGGTGCGGTAGCGCACGCCTGTAATCCCAGTGGCTCAGGAGGCAGAGGCAGGAAGATCGCAAATTTGAGGCCAGAGGTAGTCTGCGTAACTTAGTGAGACCCTGTCTCAAAAAGTTAAAAAAAAAAAAGGGCTGGGATGCAGCTCAGTGGTTCAGCACTTGCAGAGGATGCAAGCGCGAGGCCCTGGGTTCAACCCCCAGTACTGCAAAAAAAAAAAAAAAAAGAAAAAAAAAAAGATAAAAAAAAAGATAAAAAATAAAAAAGGGGATGGGGGTGTAGCTCAGTGGTAGAGTGCTTGCAAAGTATGGGTGAGGTCCTGGGTTCCGCATTCTAGTGCCACAAAACAAAACAAAAAACAACACAACCCAACGACAAGAACAACAAAAACCTAGTCTTCAGAGTCAGAAAATACAGGATTAAACCTCACCTCTACCAGTCACAACACACGTGACTTTAGGCAAGACTTTTAATGGGATCTCGTTCCTTCATTTGTAAAATGAGATGGCAATACTTACCCCTTGTTGTTGTTGTTAGGTGCCATTGAGTTGGGTCCAAATCATAGTGACCCTCATAGGGTTCTCAATGGCTGTTTTGGGAGTGGGTTGCCAGGTCCTTCTCCTGTTTTTGCGGTACTGGGGGTCAAACCCAGGGCCTCAGAGAGTGCAGAGCAGCACTCTACCAACTGAGCTAACCCTATTTACCATTAGGATGATTAAGATACGGGTGACAAACATATAACACAGTAGATGGTGCATAAAACTGGCTATTATTATAACTACCTCTCCTAATCAGATACAGCAGCAACATCTTCAATAACGTGATGGGGACTAACTAAAGCAAATACTAGTGGTTAGAAAGGGTTTAGAAGTCTTATAGCTGGGCATGGGGTCATATGCCTGTAATTCCAGCCAGGGTGTGGCTAAGTGGAAGAGCATATGCACAAGGCCCTGGGTTCAATCTCACAGTACTGAAAAAAAAATTTTTAAACCAATAAATAAAATCCAATACATTTGTGTGTTTTACTAAAAGCTAGAGACTGTTCTGAGCTGGGATTTAGCTCAGTTGGTAGAGCACTGTGGTGCAGTCTCTGAGGTCCCGGGTTCGATTCCCAGCACCACAAAAATGGGAGAAGGACATGGCAATCCACTCCCTAGGCAATCCTGGAACAGTTAGCCATTGAAAACCTTCTGAGGGTCGCTATGAGTCGGACTCACAGCACCTAACAACAACAAGAGACTGTTCTAAACACTTCATATGTAATCTCAATCGCCACAACAATGTGTTGTCTATTACCATTATTAATAATTTAGATTAGAAACCAGAGTTTGCTATTTAACAAACATACTATAACAATTCACTACTATATCACATTTCTATTTTATTCACGGGAATGAGACAACTACAAGGTCACTTGCTGGAGCTCCATTTGCGTGGAGACAACTTACCACTTACCTCACTAGTGAACATGGCACAGAAGTAATCGCTACAGGCAGCCAGCACAATCCGATGAGCAGGGAAGTCTTTCTGCTCTACCCTCAAAGTCACGTCACACAGAGTGTTGCTCTTCCTGAGGGAGTTCATCGAGTTGAGGATGGATTTAGCGTGAGTATTTGTCATTATGTCTTTGGGGGCCATAATGCCTCCCATCAAGCAATATGGAGAAAGAATAAAAAGGGTCCGTGGATAATGCAACTACAAGACAAAAAAGAGCCTGTGGGAAGATATGGGGAAATCGAACACGGAAGGAACTACAAATTAAGGAACTAAGAAAAAGCTTCCTCAGGCCCAAACATCCACAAGTACAGTGCATTCCTATCCCTGGCATCACCATCATGTGCTAGCCACCACCGATTCCAAGTAAAAGTTACTTTCCCTGAAGTCCTACAGTTCTGCTTTCTTGCATTCAACCAACCAAGGATCAAAAATATTCAATAAATAAAATTTCATGTACTTATTTCTTGTCAACACTAACCCAGCACTTACACTGTATTATGTATTATGCCTGTCTGCAGCCATAGCCCTGTGGCGTCAGATCTCAGAAGCTAAGCAGGGTCAGGCCTGGTTAGTACTTGGGATGGGAGACCGCCTGAGAACACCAGGTGCTGTAGGCTTGGCAGAAGGACCCAGCAACCCACTCCCCAAAACCAATCCACCATTGAAAACTTACAAACAGCAGAGAAGCACTGACAATAGTGTTTTGCCTGTTATACGCAGGGTCGCTATGAGTGGGATACCAACTGGGTGGCACCTAACAGCAACAACAAAGGTATTATGTCTAGAGATGGCTTAAAATACCTGGGAGAATGTGCACGGGTTAGGTGAATACTACATGTGCCATTTATATAAGGGACTCCAGCAACCTTAGGTGTTGGTATTTGTGAGGGTTCCTGGAACCAATTCCCTGTGGATACGCAGGGATAACCATAC